>DWPA01007379.1:0-10364 GCA_018251375.1 Calpodes ethlius | reverse complement strand
ACCAATCTTTCTGTTATGCAACTGGTCAAAAACCAAGCTGACGAGCTATCTGACGGTAAGTGGTCACCTTTAACCATAAACATCAATAACACCAGAGGCATCCATCGACAGGAAGCCCATTTAAAAGGAAACGGGAAACCCTCATTATAAGTCGATATCGCACATTTGATTCAAGACATTGTGATTTAATTGTACATTATCTCAAAGTTATATTTACATAATATAATATTGACGTTCCATTAAACAAACATATAGTTGTATTACAGTAGAGATTCGATGAACCGGACAAATTGTTGCCGTTGGGCATTCGAATAAAATCTTGATAATCAGTTCATTGTTCATAGTACATAACAGGTTGTCCGGAAAATTCGTGGCGATTTTCGTTATGTAGCGAGACCTGACTGAATACATCACAATTATTGAAAACAAATGACACGTGTACACTGTACTAATTGTAAACGAGGTGGCTTTAGCCATATTTGAAAAAAAGTATAAGTAATCGAAGACAACAAATTTTCTTAAATTATTAAAGTCATATAATCATTCATCAGCCTTTGGAAGTCCACTGTTGTTTAGACCCTCTCTAAATTGCACAACTCAGACCGGTCTTGATTCCAGGGGATGGTCACTATCAACTTCAAGTCGCCATTATTGATATTATTAAATGACTGCAACTAATAATTACTAATTTAATTTGTGTAAAACATTTATTTATTGTCATTAGTAAACCAGACTTTTCTTCATTGCTGCTACATCACGAATTCTTTTTAGCTGTACTAAACTCAGAGTATCACACTCGGTTTGTTTTTCGAACCATTTGATAACTGTTTCTAGTGCTTGAAAGGCTTCCGCGTGAGATGGACCTTCACCTTTTCCTACATCTACATTTTCCTCCATTTCATTTTCATACGTTTCCTGGTTTCCATGTACCAGCAATATTTTTTCAACAATTTTTCCATCTGATGTAATCTGTATTCCTTGATCATTACTGTCATAATTGAACCTTCTCATATCATCAGCATCACATTCTAAACCTCCAATTTCTTCTTCTATTTCCAATTCGCGAATTCCATAGCGAGATTTAAATCTATACAACCAACCGTTACTGGCCACAAAGGATTCATCACCATTTACTTTTTTATTCAACTTTAATGCTTTTTCACAGAGTAAAGACCCAGATATCGATAGTCCTGTTGAACGTTTTTGTAAAATCCAACAATACAAAGCTTCTTCTAAAAGCTCATTTTTCGGCTTCTTCATCGTTTTTCGATGTTCACTCTCGTCTTCACTATGTAAATTGCAAGTGTAATTCAAAATTGAATCTGTATTCTTCTTAATGTCACTTATGGTTGATGTACCCACTCCATACTTGTAGGCTAACTTACGACCGGTTTCTCCTTTTTTTAATGATTCAATAATATTTATTTTTTCTTTAAGCGATAACACAACTCTCTTACGCTTCAACATATTTAAGTGCAGGCGTGACAAAACTTAATACACTATGTAAAACGCACGACACAGAGTAATACAATTGGTGACTGACTAAAAAAATAACAAAACACGCGAGGCAGAGACAACGCGGAGCGCGAACGAGTGGTATAAAGTTGTCTGAGCAGGGTTAGTACCCCAGATAATCGCGAATCCGTATAACTGAGGGCCGGATAATCGAGTTAACGCTGTATATAAATAGTCATATACAGCGTCATATAACGCTGTATATAATATACGTAGTCAAACGATAATGGAATAGACGTATACATAGTTCGCACGACTAAGTAATGCAATTGAATATTTAAGTTTTGGTAATATTATAGTAAAGAAACTGTATTAGTCGTGTCAACATCGCAAAATTTCAGTGAAAACCGCGTCTAAATAGATAACGCCATTTATAAGCTTAGCGCAACAGACACACAGACAAGCAACCAAAATGGTCGATTACGAAAAGCTGGTATCTACAAGTACCATTTTGTTGGAAACTTACATCGGTTAAAACAAAAATCTGTGTTACATAATAATATAGCATGAAATATTTTGACTAAATTATTAAGATAAAGTGTCAACTTCCGTAAAATTTCGAATATTTAAGCAAATCTAGATAAATACGATATATTTGATGTACACATATTTGACATACAATGGTCTAGTTAAATCGGCGGATTACTGTCGTGGAACGAATCGTTCCAATTCAAATTCTCGGAGCGGACATTCATGTAACAGATAAATATTCCTTCCCGGTTCGTGGTCGTTTGTCATTTATGCATGTATTCCGGCCATACACAGGGTGTATGTATGAACATATAATTATATTCTTTTCTTGTAAAATCAATACTAAGTTAGGTATTGTCTAACAAATCATATGGCAATTAACATGGGTATAGCAACTGTTTCAAAATCAACTAATTTAAATATACATATGTATAATATTTGTAATTTTCTTTGATTGCTAAAGTAATGTAAATTTTTAGTTTAGTTGAGTGAGCCGCGTTGTTAATTTAGTTACCTAATATACTTTTTATTTAATTACTCAAACGAAATAGGTACTATATCTATGAGGGTCTGATATCAGTTAATTTTAGGTATAGTTCATTCCATTAAGCGGAAAAAATGTTGATAGAAATAAAATAACATAACTCTAAAAATGAAAACTAGTAAAAATCCATTTCACATTCAAATCCAGTCTCAGATAAATGGCAACCGTTGTTAAAATTGCGTTGAAATAATTTAGTGTAAAGTGTAAAAGCATGTAGCTCACGTCACGTTCCGTTATACGTGCAATACAGTAGAGAAAGTTTCCACATATAAACTAAATGTAAAATTCAAAAGATTCCCTTTGGCTCAGGCAGTCGAACGATTATTGTCTATAAAAGTATAATTTTGTCTAGAAATTGATTCTACGTTCAAAACGTTACTCAAATTTAAATATAGATCGATCAGACTATAATAGTTTACTGGTAAACTGTCTTGCTTTGCATCGGGTACATTATGCCTTACCTCTTATAAGCAATACTATGACGTCTCATTGATAGATTGATTGATCGATCGTTTATAACATCTGCAACTAGTGGAAACCGGCCCTAATAATGTGCTAGAGCGGCGATGATCACTCATCATGTGCCCTGTCTGCTCAAACTGAGTCTATTCAGAGAGATGTGTTATAAAATTACTAGATATTGCCCGCGACTCCGCCTACGTAGCTGAAAAGAACAGCAATAAAAGGTTGTTAATTTCTTTCTATCTATAGTTGCCAGGTAACTTTGTTGTTCAACACTTACTTTAATTTGGCTGAAATATAGCTGAATTTATCCACAAAAATAAAATGTTCTTTTGCGGTAAAAGTAACCTATAGTATTCGTCATCCTCCCAAACCAAATGAAAACAAACCAAAAATCATACTATAGTGACGCTCCGTTACGCCGTGAAAGAAGCACAAACGAACAAACAAACAAAAAAATAAATAGACTCGTCTTTATAATATTAGTACAGATACTTCTTATCAATTGTGTTTAGGCTTTGCGGTAAATAATATAATTAACAACATTTCAAGATTTTAAAGTACCCAAGACATAAATACTGTCTTATTGTGGTTAACTATGATTATAATTAATTAACCTATACCAATATACTGATCTTCTTTCTGATATGTAAAATATTTCACGTTCTAAATTAGGTAATTTGAGTCTAAATCTCTTAGTATCTCTACAATATAATTTAAGGTATACCTGATATTAACAATATTTTTCCTATCACTTTTTTCAGCGGCCGATGTAACCGTATATATGCGACGTGGTCAATTTTATGACCATCCTGACATAGCACCACCTCCCATCAGAAGAATGGCGGATGATGATTGTAAGTACGAGTTACACCTCTCAGTAGTGGTCATTACCATTGGGACCTTAATTATATAACTAATACGTTAATTTTTTTATAACGGGACGATCCTTTCGTTACTTTGTAGCGATTCATTCTGCCACGAGCAACCTTCCAGGTTCAATTCCCCGAAAATATATTTGCGTCACAGATATATTCACAATTTACTAACAATTATTGCATTATTTCATTAATTATTACGTACCGACTTTAGGAAACTCACAATATAAACAATACTAATAAAAAACTTAAAAAAATATATTTAACAAAGCTGCCATGTAGAGTTAAAATAACTTCATAACATCACTTAAATATGAAAAAACACAGATACAATTTTTACTTTTTAATTCTGTTAAAAAGTACATGTTTATTCATTTATCTTCATTTCAGTGTTCCCTGAAAACGTTACCTCAGATTATGAAGAGAAAGTTATACCAAACAAAATACCTGAACCTCTTTCCGAAAAGTGGCTAAAAGACGAAGATGCTAGGGAGTATGCGATAAAACTTACAAAATACAAAAGTACTGACAGAAAAGGCGTCGATAAACCAGAACTCAAAGAAGAACAGAAGGTATTTGAAATAAAGTATGCTATGAAATCGATAAGTTACAGGCTTAAGTTATTGTTTTTCACGTTATTTAAACCTCAAGTACCTGGAGGTCCAAACTTTGCGACAATTCAACTCATTTCAAATAGTACAAGTCGAAACTTATAGGTAACGAAAATTCTAGTACGTTGTATGTATTTATTTTAAAGGTAAGGGAGATGATAACGCTACCTGGTGTCAATCAAGCCAAATTAAACCAATAAATTGTTTGGGTTATACTGTAAGAACTGATGGCACAACAAAATTCTGTTAATGAAACCTCGATTGATTTTTTTTCCTTAAAACCTCCAATATAGAATTTCCATCGAAATCCTTAGCACAGTTTTCGAGAAACTGATTACGTATTTAAAAAAAATACCCGTTTAATAGACTAAAATCATACCATAAGTGTGTTAATACTTTTTTAATGTGGGCTACCCATATTATTGTGCGATAATGACGAAAGTTATTGTGAAAATTGAGTCAATTAGACCGCGGAGTATTTCTTTAGAAAATGCCGTGTTAAAACTTATATTAGATATATATTAGATATATATTAGAAATGTGTCCGAATGTTGATAGCAGTGATGCAAACTGACAAACAGCCCATAATTAAACAGTTCCAAATAAAAAACCCATTCGCAAGCACACACAGGAAACTTACAGGATGTAAATTCCTTAAGTCATCGTCTCTGCTGTGGTCGTTCGGAAAAAAACATTAAGGCCATATCGAAGGGCTTCGACTGACATAAAAAACTTCAGGCACTTGGGTTGACCAATAACCCCTTCTTCTTCTCGGACTAGAGCAACGTGATAGAGTATACTCTAGACCTCCTTAGCTACGAGGACAGACCAGTACCTGGTAGTGGGCCGTTAACGGCTTCTAGCCACACAAAGTACTACTGGCTGCAAATTTTACTTTCCTTTCCAATTTTTTTTTAGATAAATCCAAAATTCACATCTACTCCAGTGCCTATTCGTCGATTATCAAGCTTTCCAATTGTGATACCGACTACAATATGGCGTAGCGATAGCTCACAAATAGTTATGAGAAAGTTCTTGCCATTAAAGGACATTGCAGAAACTCACACAAAAGAACCAGATGGTGATTTTTACAAGCATAGGAACGATCAATATATAACCAGGCCAAATGAAATGGAACTCGGTGAAAGGCTTTCGGATAGAATGGAACCAGATATTAAAATATCAGTAGACGACGTCCCTGAAAGGTAAATGAGATATTTTTTTCATTTAAAGCATAATTGGTTCGATACAACGAGATGTTCAAGAGTTTCCTACTCTTGGTGCATCGTAATTTCGGATGAGGTGATACGGTCCGGTTGAAGAAACAATGAGAGATTATTGTGGAAAGTTATGTAGCATCCAGTTGTTGACAATACCAAGTATTTGGCAAGGTCCTGATGATACTTAATAGCTTTACCAACTACCCTACTTCTAAAATTTACCGAGTAATGATTTAAAGGTTTCGGGTACAGTGTCATTGACTTGATGAACAAACGGATCTCTTGATTCTTTCTTAATCGGTTTTCGGAGATATCTGCCATATTGCAGATATTAGGCGTCACTGACCACTTATCGGCAAAACTGTAGTCCTCCTTATATTATGTTCGTCTGGGTTGAATAAAAGTAATATTAATTTTAAATAATCTCATTACAAAGCTTAGCAATCACTCACAGTTCGCATAGATACGCTAATAATAAATGAGGTACTATAGAACAGAAGGTCTTTGTTTTATGTGCGGGAACAGAATTCAGAGTTATTTCTGGCAAAACGTGTCTCAAACACATTTACGAGCGAGAATCCATGTAGTAGAAGGTAAAACAAAGAGACCTAAATTATAATTACCATACATAAAGAGAACGTAAAAAAAATAGATTTGTATGGTATTATTCGTGTTAATTTAAAACTGTATCAACGACCGTTCTGATGAAGATTTGAATGTGATGATCTTTATTTATACTATCTCAAATCAATTAACCGACGTATTCACAAACAATGCTATGGAAGTCCAGTAGTGAAATAGAAAGAAAGGTTCAATTGTTCGTAACCCCATCCATGTCTTTGGCTTTGTTCAAGAAACTCGAGTGAAATTGATGGGAATGCGAACAATTGATGCTTCCCCTCTAAATCAGTGTGATAGTATTGTTTGTGAATACGATGGTAAGGTTATTAGCGATCCCCAGTGAATGCTCTCATAATTATGGAACTGTTGTTATTTCACCGTGTTGCTCTTGTGTGGAGGGTTATATAAAGTGTTAGAAATTGTAACAACCAACATAACATAAGACATCTCCCAATACTAACTATATTACAAGCTCTCCATACCATGCAGCATCCAAGATGTTCTCTATCTTTGTTTTACCTGATCAGTTCAAAATTGTTTTCATTCCATTTTTCATTTAATATTGACAACGACGGAACTGCTACTGATTCAATGAAAAGAATATAAAAAAAGAACACTGTTAATATATTCCATTTTTTTTTTCAGAAAATTAATACCCATAAGTAATAGTAGAGGAAATTCAGATAATCCGGACTTTATAGAAGACGAAAGTGAAAATAATATAATGTACAAGCCTGTGTAATAAAGAACAAAAAACTCTATTGTTTATTTTTACTTGTATGACTTAATATAGATTTGTAGATAGTATAGATTCATGTGTAAGAATATTTGTTTCAAATAAATATTTATTAAATAATCGAATCTATATAAAATGTTTATATTTATTTAACATATATATTCTTACACATCAATTCTGTCATCAAATTATTAGTTATTCAATAAATAAAAGTACTAACTTTAAACTATAAACGAATTTATAGTTTAAAAATTACTAATACTCCTTTATAATGCAAAAAATTATATAACTTCGCTTTTCACTATTGACTAAATCTCTCGTTGGAACAAACCCTTACTATAGTATTAAGTCATAAGCGAATACAATTTCTGGTCCGGATTGGGTAAATCAAACTTCTTTTCATCCAGGGCTGGGCAAACACATAGTAAATAAGAACTTTGTAGAACTAATGACACGTACTGAAGAGTATACTAATTCCATAGCGTGTAGGCAGCTGCCATCCCTGCCCGAACCACGGTACGCCCATGTATCAGATCATTGTGAATGTACTGTCACCAAATTGTGAAAGTGATAGGAGAGACTAGTTCTAATTCAGCTTGCAAGATTTCACCCGTACAATCTAGCACATAAATTAACGTTGCAAGTTATCCAAAGCATTTAAGAAATTGATAATGATGTTACTCTGCGTGTAATATGTTACAGAAAGAATTAATTAACTAGGTTTTGAAATGACATGTTCTGTAACAATAACGTATCGTTCAACGTGACGACCGAAGTTACCCTTATACACATGAGTACATCCGTCGGAGGGAGAAGCAACAAATATTGACTTATGGTTAATGTATCATCGCCGTGTGTTACAGTGTTTGTTTAGGCGTGGAAATAAAACGTTTTAATTGAGCTTACAATATTTTACGCAATACGTCCCTTATGATAATAGTGAATGTTTTGAATTAACTTTAGCAATACGTAAATGGTACTAGTTTCAATGTACTACCAGATATGCCCAATAATGGACATAAATTTGTTTTGTTATCCATGCTAATATTATAAGCAGTGATAACCTAGTGGTTCGAACGTTGGTTTATAATATTTCAATACATAACAAAGCGTTGCCTTGCAAACAATGATAGAAAGGAATCGAGGTTTTTAGTGATGTTTTTGTTTTTCAAACAGATGAAGCATATTAGGTAATATAAGTATTAGATTACTTTGAAAGACAATACATGGAATAATTCTTTTTTTTTACCAGAAACGTATATGACAATACCCTTAAACTTACATGTGTCTCGGGAGTACCCTTGTCAAACTATTGATTTTTTAATGTGTCGGGTTAGAATGCAAGTTGTGAATCAATTTTATATCATGTCAATATTTTGTAAAAGTTATACATTATTGATTTAAGGTGGTCCCTCAATCGACCACGCAGATTTCTATAAATCATAATGTTAATTAATAT
Organism: Calpodes ethlius; assembly: GCA_018251375.1. Lineage (NCBI taxonomy): Eukaryota > Metazoa > Arthropoda > Insecta > Lepidoptera > Hesperiidae > Calpodes > Calpodes ethlius. The sequence goes on along the minus strand of DWPA01007379.1, from coordinate 1,847 downwards.
TATACTTACAAAAACTATAAAAAAACTATTTTAGTAAAAAAATGAATTATTTCATACTAGCTTCCCAAAGGTTCTGTGATATAAATAAAGCATGCGATCCTTCAGTTTAACAAAGAACCTACATACACAATTATTTTGTTAATTTACCCATGTAGCGCATTCCCAGCGATACAGACATTTTAATGATGAGTTTAATTTCTGTTCTCAGTCTGGGTGTGGGTGTGTGTGTTTTCCATGGCATCCGTGGTACATGAAATCCTAATGTGTGGTATGTGTGTGTAGTAAAGTTAAATCTGCATATTTTTTTTTTGGAATTATTGAAGGAATTAAACTTAGTTATCGATAAAAACATACTTCGATTAATATTCTGGCTCATTATTGTTCCTCTCAATCGGAAAAATAAGTTAAATGTGGAATTCTTAAACTTAGATTACTTAAAAAGGTTTTTTTAAATTAAGTTACTTATTTTCAATAAAGGAGTTACTTCCTTTATATGTTTTATAAACGCAATGTAATTATTTCATTCTTATATTTCATTATCTGATGGGCCGGACGGATTTTTTGCGGTATTCTCTTTTCGATCTTCAGCATTTTGATCTTTAGATGGATTTTCCTCTTCTTGGTCGGAGGCATTGGCTGAACTTTGAGCGGCATCCTCTTTTCCATCTTCAGCATTTTGATCTTTTGTAGATGGTTTTTCCTGTTCTTGGTCTGAGGCCTTGGCTGAACTTTGGGTCGCAACCACTTTTCCGTCTTCAGCATTTTTATCTTTAGCAGATGATTTTTCCTCTTCTTTGTCGGAGACATCGGCTGAACTTTGGGAGGCAGTCTCTTTTCCGTGTTTAGAATTTTTATCCTTAAGAGATGATTTTTCCTGTTCTTGGTCTGACGATTCGGATGAATTTTGAGCATTATTCTCTTTTGAATCTTCAGTATTTTGATCTTGATCAGATGCATTAGGTGTTTTTGCTTTGTTACTCTCTTTTTCATCCTCTTCAGAATTTTGAACCTTAGCAACTAACCGATCATGATCTTGAGCGGTTTTCTCTTTTTCGTTACTTACAGAGTTTTGATCTTTGGCAGATTCTTGGTCATGTTCTGAAGAATCCTTCGAGCTGGAATTATTTTCTGTTTCTTTGTTATCCTCTCCTTTTTTTTGCTTTTTATTTTTATCCAGTTCTTTATCGGTATCATCAAAATTTTGCTCATTTCCATTACTAACCTCCCCAGATGTTTTGGAAATGTATTCTAATAGGCGTTTTGGGATTTCATTTATCAAATATCCAGTGACAAACGATTGTGCGGCACGCCGTTCGTGTTCGAACATTTTCATTTCTAATATCGAAAATTCTATGTTTCTGTAAAAATCAAATACTCCATAAAATATCCAATAACACAAAGTTTTAGCTCTAGTATTAAAAACAGTAGCATATGATAACTACCTCCAGCCTGTGACGTACATACTTGTCGAATCCAAAGCAAAGGATTTTCCTTTTGCCTTCATTTCAATGTTGACTGCAACATCTTTGAGCTCGACAGCGAAGTCATGCGTTCCATTAACCGTTGTATTTTCGAAATAAATATTTCCTCGTACCTATAATATTATTATTAATTTAATATTACTCATGTTATTCCAAAGTCTTGAAGCTTCAATTACTATGAAATGGGGCGTATGTTTTGGGTTATCCAGTAGGTTAAGTTTTATTAGTTTATTTTAATAACACTTAGACGCAAGACCTCAAAATAACACTAAGGACTATAAGAAATATCTAAGTCATCTTGATTAAATTTTTTAGGTAATATCGCATTATATGCTGTTAAGTTTTAATTTTTAGTTATTATTTAAT
>DWPA01007378.1:0-10364 GCA_018251375.1 Calpodes ethlius | reverse complement strand
CATTAATTTGAAATACATTTAATCAAACAACATTTCTATATATAGGAGCAAAAGGTTTGTTTCACAACATAGAATGTCAAATTTTCGTAAATCACCGACCGTTTGTAAATTTTTAAGCATTATTATTGTTACATGACGTCATAGTGCTTGTCATAAACGCACCAAAATGAGAACCATTATAATTGATAATTTCATTGAATACATCTAATGTTTTAGTATAAACTGACATAATTCTACTTATTATTACGTATCTATTATAACGGGAATAGTAATGTCTGTATATACACACGGTGAGATTAGATGCTTACTGTAAATATTATATTCTGTATCTCGTGAAGATGGCGGCAAGGTACGTACTCTGTATGATTAAACATGAAATAAGTATGAAACAGTTCCGTACAACCGCCTTCGCTAACGGATTCTAGTCAGGCGATGATACTTATGACTGTTTATTATTGCCACAATAGATACTTCTTTCTGTACCTGTCTCATATATACACAGCTTCCCCCTTTATTATTGTAGTATTTCAATTCTTCAACGGTTTAAATTAGATACGGAGCAGAAATTTTCTCCTCACGATGGTTTAAAATGTTTCTGTATTATAATACGTTTTCTTTCTTAGCCGACAACGCGAAATCAATATCACATCATCAGGCCCTGTTGTTTGTAGAATATGAACATGTTAAAATACCCATTATCATGTTTCAGTTAGTCGCTGAATAAATTGTTGTTCTTCTCTCTTTTTTGGCCGGCCTTGGTGACGAAATGTTTTGAACTCCTGACCTTTTGAGAGATCACTATAAAATATTGATTTCGGTATAATAGCACAATCAGACGCAATCAAATCAAACGCAAAGGCAATCAAATCAAATCAAAGGCAAGTCAAGTGATATGGCGCTGATGGGACTTATCTTATTTTATTAATCGATTGAGCACAAATTTATCTACAGTTACCTTTGGTTGCTCATGATTTAGTTTAGATTTAGTAATACTGTTCTCGCTAACATTATCTCCGATAATGTACCATAAATTATTACCACTAAATAAATTGACAAACGAAATCTTTATTTTTTATTTCCATACAATATTCATATTAAGTTTTCGAAATGTCTTTATTGGTTAATAAAGCTCACATGTCAGTTATCCGATAAAACTTAAAGGCACTTATTTCAATATAAATCCAGTCTGTTTAAAATTTTACTGAAATCCGATTAATCAAACATTCACATGTTTGATTAAGTCACCAACATATATATATCGAAATTATCCCAGGGGAATCTTAAAATCAAATAAAATATCTCTATATCCTAAACCTGAATATGGTTTGGCTGTGTGCCAAGTTTCAACTTAATTCGTTAAACGGTTAGTGCGTGATGTAAATACAAATATCGAATCATCTTCACAACTTTCTTATAATGTTAATAGGAAGGATGTTATAAACATACTTATCGTTATAATAATTACATTTATTGTTTGAACAGGAGCTCTTGGGCTAAAGGCTGCGAAGATCGGCGCTGTTGGAGCAGGAGTAGCGGGTACAATCGCGCTCAAAAAGAAACTGTCAGTACCGAAAGTCCGCACGGAAATAAATTATGGGTCTTACCGGTAACAACTTACTAACAATACTAATGCTTATTAAACTTCAAATATAATTCTTTCATATTTCATAAAAGAAAATGTTTAATAAGACAGAAGGAAATCGACTTTGTTTCACATTGTTTAATAGTTAAATCTGTCGGTAAACATTTCCTTTAAAATATCATATATTTTTAATAATTTTATTCCTGCCATAATATTTGTCCTAACCGTATAAATGTATTTTAATATTTATTTACGGTGTACGATTATTTAACAGTATATCACCTTGCGATTCTGGTAAAATATGTTTATTTTATTATGTATTTTATTTGCTTTTAATATTCTGCTTTATACGGATTTCAGCCATTCTCCGGCACACGTAGAAGTTCACAGGTGAGTAATTGTAACATGAAAACATATCGAAAATAAATGGAAATTATTCTCTGCAATGTGTATAGATTTGGATTTCTTTCTTATTGTTGATATTCAGTTGTCGTTTATTAAAGTAAGATATATCAATATGCAGGAAATAATATCCGTTTATGATTTCATACTAACATTTTGTAACTATCATTCAACATTTTTCTCTCATCATACGCAATAATCAAAGAAGACGTTTTAAACAACTTTGAATTATGGGTCTACTTTTGAAACAGCTATAAAAGGTCAACGACTTTTAACATATGATTCGGCTGTTTTTATAGTTTACGACACTACGAATAGTGTCACATCATACTTATTTTGTAACGAAAAATTCCTATGTCTACATTTAAAAGTGGCTCTATAATTGTCACTATATCTGACCTTGGATTTTGTAATAAAATTACAATTTTATGTATTATACAATGCCATTAATTTACTATAATATTCAAGTTTTTTTACATTGATAGTCAACAAATAATCTTATGAGTTATTTGATGATAAGTATCGCTTTTCGTCTGATGTCTCATTAAATCAAGAACATCACAAATATATTAAGAATTAGAAAGAAAGTGCATTTTAAACCCAACTTTGTATGTAAAAATCTGTATGCGCGTGAAATTTATATTATGGACATAACGTATGAAGTAAAAGGAGTGTTACGTGTTTTATTGCACGCAAATATGTCGTGGGATTACACTAGAGTGACTTTTTACAGCGGATTTAAATGAAGTCACGTTGGTGTTTGCTATATTTCTTAACTGTACCGGTCAGTCCAGATCGTTAATATTTGACTGAGCTTGGTAAACAGTAGGGTTTGCTAATTCTGCGTCTGCGACCATCATTATTTACATATGACGCAAGGAAACCTGTTCTGTTTACTGACCGGACTTACGTAACTTACCGATCCATTTGTGATGAATATGATAAGAATAAATTAATATAATAAGTATTCAACTTAAATGTTTGGAAAAACCTCTTCTTTATGGTTATAAAGGAATGCGGACTTTTTTGTTTATGGAAAAATAAAGGTGGAGTATTAAACTATAGCGTTATTTTTACATATGTTTGTTGGATCTATATATATTATGACGCACTCGAACAAAAAAAGGAAATAGAGTTGCATTTTCTCATAAATCTAAACGAGAGATAAGTTTGAAAACTATTACGACTACTTAAAAATGATGCCCTGAAAAATATGTAATATTCATACTAAATTGTTATCGACCAAGGGTATCCAAGCAGTATGGATATATTTTGACAGAAACTATAGTCTATTTTTGTAAGTTTACCTAATTTTTTTTTCTTTTTTTCAGCTTCTCTGGTTAATGCAGTCTCGCAACGTACCAGTTGTCAATTTATTAAAGTATAAGACAGTATGTAAAATCGGGTATAGTGTAAGGTGAGTTTGTGAGGCTACACATATGTTTTTCGAGTTAAACATCTGTAATAATTGTAGTCTGATCGTACAGGTACAAGGTTTGTCAGAACTGTAACAAGAGATGTACGTTTCATTTATGAATAATGTTTTATTGAACAAATGTTTATATGTTGTGGGTTTTTTCTGTGAATAACAGTTGAGCTTGATTGTACTCTTGATCTAAATTACATTTTGGAGAAATTAGACGATGAATAATTAAATTTAATTGAAAGTCGTTGAATATCCAATTTAATATTGAATTTCTTAAACTTATTTTTTTATGAATAGTTTAATGTTTGTACAGTATGTTTTGTCTTTTTAAATCTTTATATATACTCGTCTCGAGCGATTAGCAACAGCGATTTTGTGGATTCATTTAGCCACTAAATTGAATATAAACAATTTATATTAAATGATGGGATACATTCCAAAGATAGGTGGGTATTCGGTGACTCATTACTATAAAATAAAGAAAAATGAATGCCATACTAATGAGATTCAATATGGTTTTCGAAGAAAATCCAACAGAAATCTGGTATATTTAGATTAACAATAATTCCAACTGGAACAATAATTTTAAGAGTTAATTTGGAATCGTTATCTTTCGAAACGTTTCTTATTTATAATATATGTTTAGTTGGAATTAATATTAATTATGATTACCATTGGAATCGTAGCGTCAATAAAAGCTCGAAATTAAATACTGATAATCCGCCAAAAATACATTGTAGTATATCTTTGTTTTTTTTTATATATTTCGCGAAGTAACATTTCGTCTTGATTTCACATTCAATCTCCCAGGGTTGCCATAAACGGGTCCGATGAACTTCAGATAAAATCAAGTTGTAATGAATTGTTTTGTTGACATTTGTTATAATATTTATAACAAATCGCGTCCCATTAGGCTAGAAACTTAGATTAACTTTTTGTTAATAAACAACTTTATCTCTAATGGTTTTTTTTTTATATTATCCCCTATGATGAAAACAGTTCCTAATATTATTTTTCATGACATTATTATTTCTGTTGTACCCAATTGTAATCTTAAAAGGTGATAAATTAAATTAAAAATTTCGAATTAAGTTTCGGAATATTTTGTGTGTGATATTGTGATTAGAGAATCATTCTGTAACCGAGGAATCACGAACTTCTAGTAAGTACTGACTATAAATTCTTCAGTTAAGAAATGTGTTTGACATACATAGAATTGTATAAATCGAATTTATTAAAATATTTTTTTCAAAATATTTTTCAAAAATTCAGGAACAGATTTTATGACCGAAATATGTTTAAGTATTTCATAAACTGATAATTTAAGATACATTAAAAGTGTTATAAAAAATATAAGTTATAAAGTATTTTTATAAGATCAATTTAACATAAAATTTGTTCTTATGATACAGGCTGCTACAGGATACACATTTTATCGATGAAATTATCATAGAAACATTATTAGTTTGAATATTGAATTGAGTGGATTCAAAAGAGGAATACGAATTACGCTTTCTAGATTTTATAAATGATATTTAGTCATTAGCTAAGTTTTTTTGTATTTAATGACGTACAAAAGTTATGAAGGTAACTTCGTAAATTTGGAATAGGTATCATATATATTCAAATATTCAAAGCAGGTCTTCAAATATTCAAAACCTTCCAAGGATTCATTGAAAATGTAACATACATATATTAGAAGATTATTCAAATACAGTTGACCTCCTAAACAGTAATTTGCAGTCGGTTTGGTGTATCACATTTTTTTTAAAGTAAGAATAGTTAACTATTTAAATTCGCAACAGTGAAACCTGATTCCTTAAACAAGGCACACTGATGTCATCATTTTTTCTACTTACAGACCGGTGAAATTTATGGTTCAAATGATACTGATAATAATTCATAGTTTAAATCGAATAGCATAGGCATAAAATCTATAGTAACGTGGAATGTTCTTAACGGTTATGTCGAGGTGTTTGATGGGTTCATTATTCTGTCGATAACTTAGAGTTCAGGGTCCGTTTTGACCCCTACGTTGCCATCTATCTTGGATAGAGGGAGTGCGCAGAGGATCTGCGAATAAGAGCCGAAGTCAAAGGTTACTGGCCGAAATAGTAAATTACTGGCAGCTATAGAGCGTTGCTATGTTGTTGAGTTAATTAACTTTTTATTTGGATTTAAGGAGTTTACACAAAATAAGTTAATGAGGACAATAGTTTACAGTAATGTATAGTTGAATACTTATCTACCAATAATAATATCATAGATGGCAACTGTCTATCTATCAGCCTTTGAAGGTCAACTGCTGGATATAGTCGTAAACACTAATGATATATAAATTAAATTATCTTAAATAATCTGAGAAAAGTAAGTAAAAAGAAATAAATGGCTTTAATTGTAAATATTTAGAGGGCTTGCACCCCTAGCCTCGTGTGAGACCCGAGCCCAGCGGTGGGACAATAATGGATTGTAATGATGATGATATTTAAAGTAGGTATTATAATTCATATAGTTTATTATCTATTATCCTTGAAGAACACAGTACTAATGGAGCGTTTAGTTTCGGGTACTCATGGGTATGTTTCTATTAGGTACTAGTACCCACTCAAAACAATTGCTATACATTTTTTAAAGGCGCTTAATAAATTTAATGATTATTTTATCCTCATTAATTGGTGTAATTAAGATATATAAAGTTTCCTTTAAAACCATTTATACCCCATCCAACTATGGATCGTTTCCCATGTTGCTTAACTCGGTAATGTCTTAGGATGGATACAAGACAATGGGGATATGAGTGTTTTTGGTTGGTTATTATATTTTACTAAGCTATTATTAGTCTACTTTGCAACAATCCGCGATTAAAATCTATGACGGTATATACTTTAAAACATGTGTGGTACCTTCCTCCCTCTCACAAAGGAAAGCATGCACTACAATAAATTAAAATATATACCAACACACATACCACCACCAACACGTGTTTCGCCCCAAAACGGAGCATCAACAATGGTTAGTCGCAAAGTCTACTCATCCGATTTTAAAATTATTTCAGTAATGCCACGTAATCATTGAGTGGCATAAGGCTATATTTTTTAAACTCGATTGCAGTGGGGCGGACCCGAAGCGCATAGCTAGTGTCTTATTTAGAAACAACGTATTGCGAAATTTACGAATAATTACCGAAAAGCTTAATTCAACTAAAACCTTAAACAAATGATGAACAAAATAATAAAAATACTACCAAGCAATTAAGGTAAAAATTGCTGAATACACAATATCGAAGAGCGCTTCGAGTTGATGGTGATCTAATATTTATACAGAGGAAAGCGATCAGTGTCTGATAAAAGTATGAACCTAGAGCACTTCGAGCGTAGTTCTATACTTTTAATGGTAAAGAATATTATATTCAGAACGGTTTATGATGTGTACAATAAAAATCATTAAATAAATAATAAATAGAAGCTAACACAGTCTCCCCCGCAGTAGGATTCCGTGTCGCGGGTGGCATGGACAACACAAGTAACACGTCACTAACACCCGTGACCCGAGAACAAATATTAATCTGTCACTTAAATATCTGCCCCGGCTGGGAACCGAACCCAAGACCCGTCGCTTCGCAGGCAGGGTTACTACCACTTTACTACTACTACTTTAAAACTTGTCAACTTCAACATTTATGACTTTGAAATGAAATACACGCTCCGCTATAAGCGTTTATTCGCTACAAGCGTCAAATGACACGTGAAACGTTGAATGTCAACACACTTCGTAAACAAATTCAAATAATGTCGCTACGTTCGGTCGCATAATTCCGTTGGTTAACAGAGCGAATATATTTGTTTTAGGCTTAACGCTAACACCTGAAGCGCGGAGCTTTGAGCGTTGCGGTGCAGTATGTAAATGTTCACACATTGCATTTTTTTAACATATGGGGCCAACGTTTCAGCTGACGATGGACGATACCCGTAAGGACACCATGTGAATAACTTTTACGTTTTCATACATTTTCTGTTGACAGTGCGGTCGAAAGACAAAGGTATATGTCAAATAACGTGCCACGTTGTGTAATCTCAGCGTAAGAATTACGTGTTCTAGCTGTGATAACGGTCATAGATGTCAAATGCCATGAAATTTAAGGTTATATAATCGATTTGTCAAAAAAATTGTTCCCAAATGTCAATGTATTCCGTATTCTACGGCTGAATCGCTTCTATAGGTTTGTGAGTAAAGTAAATTAGTTTATAATACCCAATGTTATTGTAAATTAAGAAGGTTTTTTCGTCAAATCAGTTTGTTTTTTAACATTTATATGCCTCGTTGATAGCAATGTCTCTTTAACTCTTAGTAAAAATTAATTAATACAGTCATAGTTTTAAAGCTTGTATTTTACACTATTGACACAACAGATAAATTGAAAAAAAGGACAAGTTTTCGTTAAAAGTTAATCTTTTCGTTGTCAAAAAAATCACATTATCACACTTGTGTGCGTGTCGGTGATCGTAAGTACACCTAACACACACGTAAAAATTTATATGCTTCACTTCAGACCAATATATTAAGAAACTGACCGTCTGTCCTGTAAATCTAGGCTTATAACGATACCTCATTTGTCGACTTACGATAAGTAGTTACAAAGTTCTGCGGGATCAGATGAAAATACACACAAACATACACGGATTGTAGTCATAAACCTTCATTAGGCTTTGCCCTACTCGAGTAAAACAGTGGGAAAATAATATTAGGGACATGTTTACAACGACAAGCGAGGGAAAGACCGCATGTTAATATTATTTTAGGACTGTAATTCCAAGACCCTATGTGTCTTATTACGTACACAGAGGAGTACACTTGAAGATATACACAGATTATTGAAAGATGTCATCACTGGTGCCAATAGTACTTAAGTGTCATTTTAGCGAATGAGATTGGATTTATTTTTTACTAGGTGTTGCCCAAGGCTCCCCGTGTGTCATAAGAATGCTGTTCTTTTAAAGGTTATCAATTTCTTTATATCAATGGTTGCTAGGCAACGCTTTGTTGTTAAACACTTCCTTTAACGTTGCTAAAATATCGTAATGGATCTTTCCACAAAAATTTAATGTGTTTTTTTTCGGTAAAAAGTAGCCTATAGTACTCGTCGTTTTCCAAACTGTCTCCAAACCAGAATCATTCCATAGCAACGCTCCGTTGCGCCGTGACAGAAAGACAAACAAACAAACACGCATTTAGAATGGAATAGATCCGTAAATTGGTCTTGGTTTCGTAACGATCAGAGCATTATTTTATACCGGAAAAGAAGACGATGGGAAATATTAATATAATGCAAGTTATAATCATATTTCTAAAGAAATATATAAAAATATCTATTTTAGTACGTAGGATACACTGTCACAATATATCTTTGTTTTTATTGCATTTAGATAGGACAATAAGAAAAAGAGTTGTACTCCATTTTGTGCAAACAAACATTAGGTCGCTCGCTTGTAAAATTACCCTAAGGCATTTTAGTTTTATCGAATTTCCAATAATGATTCATATTAATAGTAAATATGTATAGTTTGCTTCACGAAATCTGACTTACAGCAGTCAAAAGAAAGTTTAAATGGAGTCCTTTAAATTGACTTTTATTAAGGAATATGTTGATATAAAACAAATATTAAAGGTTACCCTAATCTTATTGTATATGTTAGTGAAAACCATATTAAAATCTGACTAGTTATTTCCGAGTTTGATCGAAACAAACGAACAGTTAAACCGACAAAAAGACAAAAAATTTAGAACTCATTGTTATAGGATGTATTACGTTAGTAAATATTCAAAATAGTATTTTTTTTTAATATCGTCTACATGAATTTATTTTTTATAATGCGCGGACAGTATACAGATAATGTTTTGTTACATATCATATTTACATAACTAACGTGATTACATATGTAGTACAAGCCTCTATCAACACCTTTTGCTAGCGACTTAAAAAAAATACAATAACTTTAAGACTTAAATCTTAAGATTCCCTGTGTAACGAGCGGCATGGACAACACAAATTAAACACTCTTAAACCAATGGCACGAGTACAAACATAAAAATGTCTACCTCGGCCGGGAATCGAACCCAAGACCTCTCGCTTCGCAGGCAGAACCTCAACTCCGCTTCGAGATCGTAAAATTTTATTACAATAATGACAACAAGCCGGATGAATGTACAAAACGATTCACATGTTAATCTCTCAAATTTATTTCGTCGAAAGCCGCCCCCAGGTGGCACGCGTGTTACATAATTGGGTAGTTTTTGAAATTTCCTCCCTTGATGCGCTGTACGCAGGTGTAGTCAAATATGAATGATGTACGATGAATTCGGTTCGTATACGCCAGGAGCTTGTTGCGTTTTTCTTTAAATATTTAGTTCGTTTTTTTTTAAACGCTAACACACTCTTACCCCCGCTGTAGGATTCCCTGTGTCGCGAGATTGGACAACACAAATAACAAGTCACTAATACCCATGTCCTGAGAACAAATATTTATCTGTTACATAAATATCTGCCCGGTCGGGAATCGAGCCTGGGACCCCTCGTTTCGCCACTACCAACTAGGCTACGGGGCCGTTTGTTTATCGATCTCTATGTATGTCCAAAAGTGGAGCTTTAATGGCTGATGAATTGGTGGGTGAATCCATTATTCTGGTATTATAATTGAGCAGCGAAATTCATGCTGCGATAATAATAAGGTGGATTTTGAATTTTAACAGTTATTGGTAAATAAGAAAAATAAAATAATGTAACTAACAACCGGTAACAGACGCAAACTTGATATATTTAACATTTCTTTGAATCGTAATGCTTCATTAAATCATTCCACAGAATAACATTTTAATATATCATTAAACATAACGACAAATAAATTTACACCGCCATCTATTAGGAACTCATAGAACTAAATCTTAAGATTAAGCTGG
>DWPA01007377.1:0-10365 GCA_018251375.1 Calpodes ethlius | reverse complement strand
TCCCGCGGCTCCGGCTATCTTCTTTAGGTCTTCCGTCTACCTGGTTCAGGGGCGACCTACACTACTTTTTCCGAGACGTGGAGGCTATTCAAATATCTAATCAGTAATGTCATTTTATCCATTCATTCATCATCATCATCATCACAACTCTTAGCTGTCCTACTATTGGGTTTGTAGTTTCATTCACAATGTCTCCCAACTAAAATTTGTCCAACATGGCGGGACTTACCTCTGAGGTTGAGCCCAACAATTGTGAATTACATGTGCTTCCATTCATAGACTATGTAAATAATTGAGTACAGATATTCTAATTATACTCATTGTATAGCTAGAAACCTTGTCGTGTTGGTTAAGTCTTGGGGCAAAAGTAGATAAATCTGGATTAAAACAGTTTTTACAAACATAACTTTGACGACCTGGTGTCAAAACCTCAACCTTGATTGTAGTGCGCCGTGTTCGTAAGGAGGTTTGAGTAGTTCAGGATAAATGAAGCTTCACATACTATTCACCGTATCTAACGGTGATTAGTCACCATCACACGTGGGTATCGGTGTATCGGTATGAAAGAATATGGCCGGTGGGTTATGTAAGAAGATGGTAGCTAGGGAGGCTTTGCATAAAGATGTAATAACAATATTGATGTTGTAATCCTTAATCGTATCACGGCATGGGATTAGGGCCAATATTATAAAACTTTAAATTGCTTGCGTTAATTATATTTTTAACACTCACTGCAATATATAAAATTCATTGGAACGACAGTGGCGCCATCTGTCGAACATTGTTCGTATTAACTCAGAAACCTTCGTGGGCTCATGCACAATAACTTTTCTAAAAATTACATGATCAAATGTATACTTTACGATTATAAGACTTACACACCTTTATTTTTATATACATAGATAATATTTTTAATAGCTAATATTGTAATATTTGCAATCAATAGCAAGATTAATATTAGTCTAAATAATTAAACAGCGAGTTCTTCAAGGGGTCATTACATCAGCCAGACTGACCACTGTTTCCTTGGCAACAAAATATACTGATATATTATATAATCATATATTAATGATAAAAGTTATTAAATAAAATGGACCGTAAATTATTACGATTTTTATAATATATTTTTGTTGGAAAAGAAAGATCCCATTAAATTAATAATATTATTAAAATGATCGCCATGATCTAACTCAGTTATGGACTATAAATTATTGAATTAATTGTTATTATTGAGGTTACAAGAAACACGGATGTTGAGCACTGAATTAGTTTTGGACGTTGGAAAGACATTTTATTTTTATTGATTGACTTTTTTCAATTTTAAAGACATAAAAAGAACAAAATATTATTTTTAAAAAATAATATCTGACAATATCTCGTTCACTAATTTGGAACTACTAACGGGAATTTAACGCTGCTAACTGACCAATACAACAGATGAATACGAAGTCAACCAAGTCGGACATAATTTACGTAGCTACTCTGTGTGATTCACCTGGAATTTTCTAGAATAAATGTATGTATATCGTCTACGCATCAATCAGCTGATAATTATTTAGTATATACTTAGAATGTTTTTATTATCAAAGCACGAACATAGAATATCTATAGAGGTTACACAGACCATTAAACCATACAACTTTGCCTAGAACCTCAAAGACCAACTAACTGTACGCACGTAACGGTACGTAACGTACCGCAAAAATAAGAGACTTCACAAAATTATCTCACAACTTTGTGTATCGTAAATCTACTTAGAAACACAAATTTCGGTAAATAGGAATCTAAACAATAGACCAACACGACGGGGCCGCGCGGCCGGCCGGAGACGGTATGATTGATAGGGTCTCCTCAGTGCACCTAATTGACAGTGATGGAACACAGTGGATCCCATCGTCGTATCGCCTGTACCGATAACCTAAGATCGACTCGCCATTTAACTTATTGCCCAAGAAATTAGGATCAAAATTCTATAATTCTCATCTAAATATACTTTATCGACTGCAAGGCGGTTAGTACCTGCCTTATAAGATTGAATCATAGTCTCAGCTTGTTGAAAATCAACAAAAAATCTAATCTAATTCATACAAGATTGCTTAGCTAAGGAATGCTATTAATAAAATTAGGTTTATAGGCATAATATCAACTAGATATTTCCTGTGTTGCGGATAGTATGAAACATGAATGAACATCATAATCACGCGTAATCCAAGGACAAATATTTATGTTGCATTATTGTCCCCGGCATCGAACCGAGGAAAGCTTGCTAGGGTCACAATCAACAGCGCTGTAGCCAACAATATTATGGGGCCCAAATATTTCAAGGTTCATATTAATCGTCAGTGGCAAAGTTGGACGTATTTAGGAGTTCAAATATGGTTAGTCGCTAAATTTCATACATTTTTTCTGTTAGATACTTAAAATATTCAAGTGTCACTGCCTACATTTCATATCCTCGCTACGCGTACGTCCAACAGATACGTAATCTCAATATAATATTATTCAGTAGCATCCCATGAAATGAAACAAATCTTCCAAAGTAATGAAAGAGTTAAAACAAGGTACACCTAAATATACGACAAACGCACAAGCAGGCCACCCGGCGCATTCCAATTATTATTAGATTCTATTCAAATAAAACTACCATATTGTCATATTTAAATTTATGGCGACGCATTATCATAAGTAAATAAATTATCCGTTTCGTTTGCACTGTTCTATCGGAACAGTTCACGGTTAATTGACAGGTACGTGTGTCAGTGCGTGAACGGGCAACTGTTCCAACAGCGAGTTGCCATCTCGGCCTATTCAAACTATATAAATTAACTACAATAATGGACTCTTACAGTTTATCAACACAAGTGGAGCTTCACCACATTAAACTTGTTATTGGGACTGAAACTGAATGCGCGGTGGAGCATTCCGCTGTAGTTACAGACGCGGTTCAAATCCTTTACTAACACTCTTTTTATATTTGGCACTTGTAATGCATGTGGCTCTATTATTAAAGCACTATAAAGTACAAGTTCATTATGTTGCTGCGGTATGATTTTGTATATAAGTTGTCAGTAAAGATCTGGCGATCAGTGTCTGTACTACTAGTGCACCGCAGGGCACGGTTACTCTTTATTATGAGTAGAACCGTAGTGTATTTTGTCAGACTCAGCGGTGAATAAACTAATTGGTGTAACTCGAATAACGAAAATGATTGACGGTCTCTGACAATTCTTAATGAGTAGGTAATGCCATCATTAATTATTATGTTGAACGTTTGTTTAACGTTGCTTAACTTTCCCGACCACTTACGGTCAACGCGAGCCGTTGAGCCGCGAACGCCGTAATATCCATACTTACCGAGACGCTACGTCACTATTACTAAACAGATATTGATGGAGTGTCACAGAAAACATTCCTGTCCATTTTTACTGTCGCTACCTACAGCCTGTCAGTATCGCGTGTTCATTCATTTCTCTGAAGCCGGCCAGCTGCGAGGGCTCCGGGCCGGAGGAAATTGAGCTTAATGTCCTCGGAATAGACGCGTCGCCGGTGGCTTGGATCGATTCGTGCACGCTGGCAGTGGACAGCAGTTGACAACTGATCATCGGAAACAATGGGGTCGTTAAAGTGGACACCGCGAGTGACGTCAAGACCACCGTCACGTCGACAATGCTCTGTTCTGGTGTTATGAATGTGGTGGAGATAGCGAGCCACGCTCGAGGACACTCGGGGTTTAAACAATCAAGAGTGTGGCAGACATGGCTCCTATTTGAGCCATCCATTTACATACATGGCCAGTGATTCACTGCTGATATACGGTTTGGTGTCACGTATTAAACAACGACGTTAAGGCGATATTTAAATTAATGAGTTATTGCTTCAGTAAAACCATTGTAAACTATTCGTGAGTGATGAAATTTCTTGAAGATCGATAAAGAATATTAAAGTTTTTGAAATCGGTCTAACAATACTTGGTAGTGTTGGACATTGGATACTGGTCTTAATTCCTCTCATTTTGAAAGACATTACGAATTGAAAATACCCAATGTGGGATGAAGGTCACACACAGTTAATTTATACATTTACAAACGACCTGGGTCATGGAAAACATAATAAAAAAAAAACTTTTGTTCTTCCTCTAATATTCTAATTTTCTTCATTGGTGTAAGTACGCTCAACCAAACACGAAAAGCGACAAAAAAGGTACTTGGATGGCAACATAAGCATATCACTTCCAGATTATAGAACTTATCATGAAATAAATTATGCATTTTGTTCATTTTTTCAACATTTGTCTCTGTCGGTTTATCTGTTTGTCCAAATGTCGCTAATCGGTCGATTGCAATCGATATTGTGATAAACGATTCGCACAGTCGTACAGCTGGTTGATCCTTCCACAAATGCATTCTGAATCGGTTAGACTTCACACCTCGTTCGGAACTTGTCACAGCCAACAATGAGTTCATCAATTACCGTTATCATCATTAATCAAAAATAAATAATCTGCTCACAACGTCATTCTCGGATGTCATAGAGGTACCATCTTGAGTTACCATGCGTGTTATCTATCAGGTAATTCCTGGCAGGATGAAGATTGTGAAAGCTTAACTAAATTTTTTTGTATAGATATAGAATTTATATTGCATGTTCAATATTTTTACGAATTTTTCTACACCTCATTAATCATATCACTGTCCGTTACACGTCTATATGCACATGCTACCGGTAGATACTTGTATTTGTCACGATTAATTTGTGAGGACTTTAAGGACTACGAACAGAACGTAAGTGGTAAAATTGGTCTCTATGTCAAAATAATCCTTCCCTACTCATAATGTACGACATTTAACACCGGATGGATCAAAGACCAGGTCTTCCCAGCAAGACACTCCTGGCTTCTCTGGCGAACTACCCTTTTACATGGACCATGATATTTTTAAATGTTTTGGAATACTAAGTTGGAAACAGTCAATAAGTGGATTGCTTGCTTTATAGAAAGACATTGGAGGTATTTGATATTATGGATGATTGAGTGGCTAAGTCTAAGTCTAGCAAGTTCTTCTCACCTTTCCACATTAGGATCCTGGATGAGAGTCGCCGGTATGCTGTGCTCGATGTCCCGTTCGTCAGGTACGGGAGAGGCGCGGGACGCAGGGGACGCGGACCTGGACCCGTCTCCCCCCTCCCGCGCCTGCCGCTCGCCACGCTCCTTCACCCCGGATTCTGGACTTGTTGACTCTTCTGAGGGCAAGGAAAAAAGCCACGTTAGTCTTAACATTCAACTGTAAGAACGCAAACTGTACTAGCATAGGTGAATATGTATGTTATGAACGTGTAAAACGTAGATCGCCAATGCAAAGAGTAAAAATTGAACCGCGTAAAGCTGGAGTGGAACATTTAGCTGCACACGCTAACGCTCTCTGTAGGGCTGCCTCTAACAACTATTAAGAAATATTTCGCATATTTTAACTTAACTACTCTCGTGTTTAATAAAGCTATAATCACGAACAATTATTCATTCCTTGAACATACCTTCAAATAGGATGAATTAGTAAATTACTCATAGATTATTTTGCAGCTTTTGTAACAGTTTAGAAAGTTTCTTCCGGAATCTCGAAGTATAAACGCTGTTATATCAGACACCTCAGTATTTTAGTGAGGAAATCTTCAATTTACGCGAACGCGTAACATTCGGCGTGAAGTTGTAGATAGAAATAACAGTAGAACTGATAAATAGATGTGAGGATAGCTTTATAGAGAATTAAAATCATGTTACAAGTAGTAATGAATAGAAAGGTTTCAAATAAGATGAACACAATACCAGAACTATCACCACACAAAGCCGCTCCAAAAACTTGAAAGAGCAAAATCGATTACCCGAGCGCAAACAGACCAACAATACGATTTGGTAATCTTGATGAACGACTAAAAATAATATTTAGGTTAACTTCAATAGCAATAAACGATTATTTCACAGCAACGTCGATACTTATCTATAATAGTAACTCGAACGTGGCAGCGACATGTTACTACGTTGAAGAGTTTGCTAAAATATGTCATGATGTTAGGTATATTTCAACTGACGCGATATTTTGACGTGAATGACAAAAAGTATGGAGTTTTCCTAAGATTAAAAATAGATTAGAACAAAACAATAAATTTGTGTGCCTTAACAACTCATGCACAAAGAAATAAAAATTGATAACAGTCTCCTACCAAAAGAAACTACATCTCTCATATCCAGAGGTGTAGTTTCAATCGGCACAAGTATTCCCAACGCTATGTCCACAAGTGTGTCTCCAAGTATCGCTCCTGCTCGACGTTCTGCGCATCCAGCTTCCACAATCGTGGCACGCGGACCACAAATAATTCGTCCACAATAAATAATGTTATTAAAACATAATATCACAAGTTGTTAAGCCACAAACATGAAGCAACGATAACGATAAAAATAGGAAAATTACACCAGAACGGGGCTATCGGTGCCATCAGTGGCCGGCGGCGTGGCATTGCGCAAACAGAGTGATTAATGATTGATTGATCATTTAGTCATCGAACGGATCAGTTATTCAAACATAATCCTGATAAACCCGATAGCCTTGCTGTTACTCGTTTGCCCGATAACTGGCCGTTAAATACTTAGATAGATAAAAAAATACGAATTGACAAATTCAAGAATACGTGTACATGAAATTCATACCTTTCTATAAACATATCTAAGTCAGTAAGTATGGTTTATCAACAAACGTCATAGCTCCGCGCAGTGCAGCACAGATTTTTTGGTAATGTACATATAAATACGTAAACTGCTGCATATGCTGTGACGCAGGCACGTGAGACACAGGTATATGTCTGTCCTGCTCTCCGACTCGCTATGATTCTGAGCATATGAATTATAGTATGTTGTCAATCATTTCACATCTACTCGTCTAGTGTAGTCCAATATTTCTTTATATGTTGCTTGAACAGGACTTCTTCAAGATATATGTACTATTTTATTAATATGTCTAGTTTTTAATTTAAAAGCGTCACTTGATTTGAACTTATTGAAGAAATTTCAATTTTAATTATTATGGACCTACAGGCTTCTAACAAGGACACCTAAAACCAACTTATTAACGTGGAGTCTAAAATACTCAAATTTTGTTAATATTTTTTCTAAATACTTTTACATTCCCCAAAGAACAAGTAGACATAACTAGACATTTGAAACATGATTGCAGAAATCCTGATTTGAACGAACAAGAAGAGGTGGAGGTACTTCTCGAAGGAGATTATCCATTAACACCGAAAGTAACATTAAAAGTTCAGTTTCCACATACGAAGCAAGACGTATGAAGCGATCACTTATCAAACTTTGACTTTATTCACTTGTTGATAATTTATGATTGTCACAAAAGTACCAGTACTTAAAAAAAACAAATTAAAATCTACCTCTTACATTGATTTGGATTCAAAACGTATAAGCACGCTGTAATCTAAGGACTAATGTAATCATTCCATTTTCGTGCAGAAGAACTGTAGAACAATTTGAAAACCTGAGTCCAAAAAGTTTGAATTTTGCACTTCAAACTTGTTATTTGGGTCCTCTATATCGTTTTCAATTTGGGGAGACTCAGGCTAGTACTGGGTAAATTCTAGATACACTCAATGAGTTTTTATGTTATCCTAATTAAAAGCCATGGAATTTAAAACTTTCGTTGCTTAATTATTATCAAAGGTTCAGTGTAAAGGCTGCATCACCTCCTCTCCGTCCCTGATCACACAAGGCTGACTTCGATAAAATCGACACCATCACTGTCCAGTGCCCATACACAAACCCTTATCGCAGCTCGCCCAATTAAGAATTTCAGAGGTAATCTGGTCGCTTAAAAGTAATTGCTTGTAACCCTTTTCTTACGACGATTAAATAATTAAATAATACTAATGAGTAACCAGATGCTGTCGATAAAACCGTCAAATACAAGGTCTTCCGAATTAATTCGATAGTACATAATTGACCAATAATATAGAATGAAGCGCATAAACGGCTCAGACAACTATAACATTTTAAAAGCGGTCATATTACTTTTGTGTTTGCGAATTTATTCACTTGTGTTGTTTAAACATAGATATCTGCACTTTAATTTGCTATTTCAGAGATGTCTACATATTGAAATGAGATCACTTTTATCACTAACTCCAACATTTTTGGTAATTATTCCTAGCAGAAAGGTTTTTTTTTTATTCTAAAATTTTTCGATATCTATAACACAATCAGAAATATATCGTATTGAAACTGCCCTCAGAAATTTCCGGTTTTACAAAGTGAGTGATAATTTGCATATAATATCTCAGACCTTGGTCTCCGCGGCTTCACGTAACCTAAGAGCGACGCAGCAGATGAGCGGACGGCAGCCAATCCCCCGTATCAAATTTAACCTAATCTCCACAGAGCACGGCTGGTCTAAAATCCGCGAACTGTAAAACCAAAACGACTAACGAGAGCGACTTTCGCCCCGATTATGAAGTTATCATCCGAAAACGGTAAAAAAAGTAGTTTTGAAATCGGAGAGCTCGAAAATTCGGCGCCACGGTGGGCCGGACCGCTTATTTCACTGTCCAGTGGCTCGTGAACCGCGCTCTGTTCGCTAATTGATTAAAACGCACCATGTCAATCCGGTGCGGACGGCAAAGATGCGAACAGAACGCTCCGACCGACGCACTCCTGTACGTGGCCAGTGCTCACTGCACGCCCGCACGCGCGCGCCCTTACCACCCGATCAAAGGAAGCGCATTCGTTAGATGTGTGATCGGTGGGGAATAATATTTAATTACTACCGACTGGTTTATTGTCGAGGATTTTCAGGTAATAGATGAATAGTTAATATTGTTTCTGAAGTCAAAGACTTCATTTGGATGGAAATAAATATTGTAATGTAATCTAATTATGTGGTTCCACTTTGTGACTAGGTTACTGAGACTAAAGACTTTTCATAATGATCTTAAAGAGTAACTTTGTGATCGTAAGTTAAATGCCAATTTTAACCTATCTTAGAGAGAGACCTGGAATTACAAAATGTGTACTGCTAAGTTGTTATTCACATAACGAATTTATGCGAATGACTAGACTTAGGAACGTTTTTAAATATTTCGTGTGAAATATTGGCATGACCCGTTCCGTTAGCAAAGTAAGTCTCGACCGGGGCGCGAAGTGGCGGTACCGTTCCGTTCCGAAGTGGCGCGTGTAATTTTGACGGACGCCTCGATCAGATGTATTTCCGCGGTCGATTTGAAAACGGAATCGTCACAATAGAAGACGCCCGTTGCACCGGTGACTCAACGTTTCTCCAGCAACGAAACAATGGGTTAATTTCACCAGAATTCTCCGTGAAATCGATATAATATTCGATTATCGACGATAAGCCATCGATGGGCGATACGGATGACAACGCTAACGAAACGCACTGGGTCGCAATAAAAGTTATAAATCTTGATTGTATCGGGTGAACGTAAATAGGTCTGATGATAAATTTGGCCATGTTCGAAAATGGACCTTAAAAACGTATCATCAACTCGTAATTTCGCTCGGTGTAAAAGTGAAGGGTAAAATTTAGGTCCGTAATATGATTTTTAGTTACGTTTTGATCGGTTCAAGTTATCAGGTACGTGCCATAATCGCTCAAACATATTCGTGGTTATCTAATGATCAATCAACCGGCAGATGGCATAGTTAATCCTGAACCGTATCTACTTAGTAATTGATAACAAAGATGTACTTATTTTGCAAAAGTAGGTGCCTTGTACCGGCTAACCAGTAACAGGTACATCATATATAGAGATTTATAATTACCCACTTTATTTATTATTAATTAATAATGTTAGCATAATATGTTGATTTCAATGTTACAGTTGGTTGCAATATTCAGCTCCTTAGCCGAATATACGTTCTTCAACGTTTTCATTACATAATAGGTTTCAAAAAATATTACTTAGTTCAACGAAGATAAATAAGTTAAGTCAATTATCCGACATTAGTTTAATGGCGGCCGTTAAACTTTAACAGCTGATTGTCATGTCCTTTGTTTGTATAACAATAGTTAATATTATTATTATCCGGCAAATTAAAGGACATATAAAAATATCAATAATCAAGTGGCAATATCTGATATTACAACTTAAAAGTTAAAACTTATTATTAGAGGGATAGCAACTCTGATATTTAATAATATTGTCAAATTCGTTGATAATATTCAATGGTAACCTAATTAAAGTAATGATAATTAAAATATTTGTGTTTAAAATTAAATGTTACATAAACTTTATGAACTCTAGTGTACAGACATTTTATTGCTATAGTTCTAATGTGTCTAATAAAGCGCCAATAAA
>DWPA01007376.1:0-10366 GCA_018251375.1 Calpodes ethlius | reverse complement strand
CCATAATGTTCTCGAAGGTGTGTGAAGTCTGCCAATCCGCACTTGGCCAGCGTGGTGGACTATGGCCTATACCCCTCGAGGTGACTCGAGCTCAGCAGTGGGACAATTATGGGTTGTAATGATGATGATGAACTGTATGCACGTGTATTTATTTTTATTTATTATCAAAAAATGTGTTTATAAGTGTATAATCTGATTAACCATGTGTTATTGTTCAGTCATCTGTCAATAACGTACTCTGTGCAGATTGCTCCTACTCTGTATTAATAGCCGCCAAAGTTATCATCCGCCAGACGTGCGAATCGATCAATTACTCAGGTTAATTGACTCGTCGTGAATAAGCCTATCGAGCTACTGAGCTTTCATTCGCTTGATTGAACAATTTTTAAAACAACTATCAGATGATTGGTGCCGCGGCTTCCTCTGTGAAAATATTTTTATAAGCTTTTATTTAACGTGCAATGTTTGTTAGTATGTTTGTTACGATCAAATCTTGCAAGCTGAATAAGAACTACCTTTACTTATCTTACGAAGTTAAAATTTAATGCATCGCTTTAGTCCCGACGACAATGCAAATGATAAATATGACTTAGGTTCGACACCAGACGCGGTAATTCTCAACAGTTGGACAAGACATTCTACGCAAGTATTAAAAAAAAAGAGTGCCAAATGATTTTAAAACAGATTAAATTTCTCATTTAAAGATTAAAAACATGGATTGGAAAATAAAAACACAAGTATTCATGTTATCGTTGACTTGGTCGCTTACTCCAATTGGACGCGTAGTACAGACCTACTGGACGCATAAACATATTAAATGTGATTGTGTTCTTTGAAGTTTAAGGCCAATTTACCTAACGTGCTTCTTCTATTTTGCAACAGTTGGTCTTAAACTTACTCTAACAGTTATGACGCGAGTCTACTTACCAATAAAAGAGTATAATAAGCAGCGTTTTTATACTAAGAAACCTGTTGCCATTCCAGTAAAAGGTTGCAGATAGAATAAAAAACCATAACCCAACTATGGGTTTACCAAATAATAAAAAAAAACTTGTCGCAGTATAATTATGGAATGGAGAAAAAGCTTCAAGGACAACAAGTTTCTGACCAGCAAATTTGTTTCTTCCAGATCGGAGCAGTCTTACAAACGCACTCAGGCCTCAGTATCCGCAGCGGGGGCGTTGTCAGTGCCCTGGGCAGCCAGCGAGACCAGGCTGGCGCTCCCGGCAGCGCTTGGAGTCGCCGGCATCCCCGCGCTGGTCATTACTGATGGTACCGGCAAGGTGCTAACTGCTAATGGGAGACATCATCTTGCGTCTGACCCTCTTGGACTGGTTAGTGCATTATTATTTACATGCTGAAACACGCAATGGCTGAAATTTTAATAGTATACAAAATTATACCCCCTTAAACAAAACTGTCGAGATTAAATACCAATAATTATATTCCAGAACTTTCCCTGGTCTCAACGGCCTGTATCTGTTCTGACGGAGCAAGCTCTTCTGAAAATGGCGCGACATCCCGCTGTGATACTTTTTGTTGGTAAGTACAGTTAGTTGTCTTATGAAAGATAAGTAACTTGCATTCCATAATTATGGATATTTGGTTATTTTAATTAACTATAATAACCATTAAATTAACTGATTATACCATATACGACGGTAACTGCTTACTATTAGATGGTTTGTCTGTTCACTTATTACATATTTATTTCAAAAAATATATTTTTTGTGTTAAATTTCAGATGACGAAGACTCAGAGATAGAATTCTCCGAATCAGTCCTCACTCCCTCCGCGGAGTCATACTACGAAGAGTGCAGCATCCAATATCCAGGGTTCTGCCCATATCAGAACAGTTCGGACGACGAGACCATGGACTTCGACTACACGACAACCAAGAGCTCATCCAGGGTCAAGAAGAAATCCTTCAAACACGTCATGTTCTTTATAGGGGTCGATGGTACTGACAGCGCGGATATGATACGCGAACACATTGGACTGGACGACGCGGTACCACTCCTGACTGCCATAGACTTCCCTAAGCAGAGAATGGTCACGATGAAGTATGGAGATGAAATCACCACTGACTCCGTACAAAACTTCGTCGACGCTTACCTTAGCGGCAACGCTGACTTTAAACCTTTAAAGCCTTACAGTGAGAAATGTTAGAACTAGCTTTAGGAACTTTATAGTAGGTCAAAAGTAGTCTTAATTATTTAACGAAGTACTTCATTCGATATATTTAAATCTACAAAATCGATTTTAAACTTATTTAGATCAATTATTTTGGATACATTTGAATCCACATATATTTGAAGTTTTTTTTTATTTGTTCATTCGCTAGCAACATAGATTTTGTAGAAAACAATGTAATTCCTTTTCAAACATTTAGATGACGAAGTAGCGATATTTGAAATTGGCCTTAGTGTAAGTTAAGTAAGTTTTCATGTTAATAATTATCCATAAGATGCACATGCCTTGTTATATTATTGTTTATTACAGAACGGAATATATTTTAATTAGTTCTTATTTCATTGAAAAAAATAATTCGTTAATTTCAAAGAATACTGAATGAAAGAATCACTCATGAGTGTCATGGCTGGGAAAAATTAATGAATTGACTTTAAGCGAAAACAATTTGTATTATTTATTGTTATTAATATTTATGCTAATATATATGCTAAAGTGTATTTAAGATGCCACTCTTTCACGATACCGGGAAAATTTTGAATGCGTTATAAGTAGATTACTTACATTATCTATAACTAGTATCATACCTTCTAAATTTAAAAAAATATATCAATTTATTAATAAATTGGTTAATGAGGACAAAATAAAATGTATTGTCGACAATGATTTAAACGCCATATCAAAAAAATTTTCTGCAAGGGCGCAGCATAATTCATCTCTCGTCATTTTCCTTCAATGACACTCGATATATGTCATAAGAGTAATAATAAGTCACTAGATGGCGCTATTTAACAGAAATGATATTTAATACCAACAGTATTATAATGAGTAACAGAATCTGGAAGTGAGAACACCATCTTTTATAAGAACCTTTGTTGGACATACTGATGCCTCGTTCTTAGAACAAATAAGATAATTCCGCCATTTCGATTCAATATCCAAGATGGCCGCCCTCGGTGCCGTTTCATATAATTTTATAAATTAAATACCGTATCCCACTTTAGGCATCTAATATTTCAAATACTTCTTAATAATGTATTAAAAATTTCCTTTTCTGTTGCATTGTGTTATCACCTCAGCCTATCTAAGTAATTACTATTGTTCCTTATTTACAAGCAAATAGCTCACATTTCTTTAGACTCGTAAAATGGTAATAAATCTAGTAGATACTGATTATCACTTTTATTAGCATTTTTATTTTTATATCTGTGATGATAATTATTTTTTATTATGGAATTAAAGACATTTTGAAAACTATTGTGTGCATGTGTAATTAATGAAATATGTACCATTATACCTATAAGTATGAATGAGTCTCATTTTTTTAGGAACATTGGGAATTCTTCATGAATAAAGAAGTTGCTGTAGTAAGTATTGACTTCGACCGTTTCGCATAATCTATCTGTAATCTCAAGATAAGTAAGAAAAACACACAGTTGCTGGTGGATTTTAAAACAAAACTTTATTCCTTCTTTCTTCTTCTATTCCTTCTTCCATCGAAAAGAAGAAACGACGAAAGAAACTACTCAGTACATGTTATAGTCATTATATGTATAAGATACAGAATATACTAGTAACTTACGTCATCTGTACTGTAATGTGCTTTACCTATAAGCAGAACTTTCATACGTCTCCCATATAAGACAGATATCCCAGATACCCATAAAAGACAAATTACTTTACAAATACAGAAACCTTAAGACTATTCGAAGACAACGAAATTGTGCCTCTAGCTTGTTAGACGATTGTACATATCACTATTCAATTCAAACACTTTCAAAAACTTTTTTATTCACTTATATTTCAAAATAAAGTAAAACAATTGTTAAAATATACAACACAAATATTATTTTTGTATCTGACCGAATATTATAACGTATTTGACCTATTAATCATTACTGAATCATTGAGCATATCTTACAAGACGGTCTAGATTATATAAATATATCTCTTTTCAACTTGTACAAAAACTATGTAAAATGATGCCCGCACCAAACTCAAAACTACAACAGTAAGTAGCAAAGTGGGAAAAACAGTAATAAAACAAAATACCACACAGTAACGAAATGCCATATTCGCTGAAAATGAATGAATTATTACAAACTAATATCATGATTTATACGACAATAATCATAAATAGATGTTATCACGAAAAATAACATTCTCTATGCATAATATATAAACACATCGTACAAGAGAATATTTCAAAGTAGCTTGAACTATTAACATGTCAACACTTTGGTTACTTCTCGCTTTGCAGATATTGTCATCGGTGCAGTGTTTATTTCACCGCTATCCTCAAATAAAATTAGGTGAACGTGATGATGGAGACCCTGGGGTACCATTGTATCTCACTCGGTACATAGAAAGCGGCAATATAACCGAAGGTAGGAACCTCGCACGTGTGCCTTTAACGGACAATTTGAAGATCGAGAGCTACGCCGGCTTCTTCACTGTTAATAAGGAGTACCAATCTAACCAGTTTTTTTGGTACTTTCCGGCAATGGTTAAAAACAATAAAGACGCGCCAGTAATTTTATGGTTACAAGGCGGCCCAGGATCTAGTTCACTTTACGGCCTTTTCATAGAAAATGGCCCTATTGGAGTAAAGAATAATTCATTCATACGTCGAAATTATACTTGGGCTCACAACCATCACGTCATCTACATCGACAACCCTGTTGGTACTGGCTTCAGCTTCACAAAGGATTCTAAAGGGTACTGCACCAATGAGACTCAAGTTGGTGAAGATTTATATTCAAGTCTCACTCAATTCTTTCATTTATTCCCAGAATTACAACAGAATAAGTTCTTCATTACTGGTGAGTCTTATGCTGGGAAGTATGTTCCCAGTTTGGCATACACGATCCATAAAATGAATCCAAAAGCCAAAATCAAAATCAACTTGAAAGCAATTGCGATTGGAAATGGACTGTGTGATCCTGAGCATCAGATGGATTACAGTAAATATTTGTACCAAATAGGATTAATAGACTGGAACCAGGCCAAAACCATTGCTAATGATGAAAGTACGGCCATTGACTTAATTCAGAAAAAGCAATGGAACAATGCTCAGGATACAGTTAATAATCTACTATATAAAGTACTTAATGTGACTGAATATTTTAATTTGTACAACTTCCTACAACCAAATAATTATATTGACAACGGGTATGAAGATTATGGTCCAATGTTACAGAAATGTTTTGTCAGGAAAGCTATTCATGTAGGCGATTTGCCATTCAACAATGGCAATGAAGTTGAGACACATTTGAACGAAGATATTATGCAATCTATAGTCCCGATGCTTACAGAATTATTAGACCACTACAATGTTTTGATATACAACGGTCAGTTAGATATAATAGATATTACCGTAAATTTCCTCACAAATCTTAATTTCACCGGATTTAAGGAATATGCGACTGCAGAAAGGTACCAGTGGATAGTAGACAATGAGTTAGCGGAATATGTGAAAAGAGCTGGAAAGCTGACTGAAATCATGGTTCGTAATTCTGGTCACATGGTACCCGCAGACCAGCCCAAGTGGGCATTCGACATGATAACTCGCTGGACTCATGACAAACCATATAATGTCAGCAATTATAATCTGGACATTTAGTTCCAACTTAGTTTGGTTTAATGCTCTCGTTGATTTTGTGATAATTATTTACATAATTTGTTTAAAAATAAATATTTCTTTGAAAAAAAATTGTAAATAAACGAAACGGAATAGCAAGGGTTATCGTAAATAAACCCCCACTCCTTTTCTTTTACGTACACGAATAACAAAATTAGTATATTTTCAGGCAACTTTAAACTTCCTAAAAAGGGGAAAAAATCTTCCCTACCTAATGCTTAACGCCATCCCAACCACGTCAGCTTTCAAATGAAAATGACGGATTAACATCGGTCCATTCGTTTAGGAGCTATAATACCACAAACAGACACAGAATGTCATGTCAAACATGTAACATCCCACGTTTTCGTCGGGACTTATAAGTTAACATGAGATTTACCTATTAAAACTTTCAAATGGCATGTCAAACACAGCTTGTAGGTAAAATAGACGAATATATAAATGATAAGGTTGGCCGGAAATAACTATACTGCATTCAATTCCGCGTAGTTTAGGAGAATATTCTATTACCTTCTAGTTACTTTCGCCATGTTTACTGCACTACACAGAACCTTTCTCAAGTGATATTAGAAAGAAAGAAATGATAAATTGATGACAAATGTTACTTACATAAGGATATTGATTTCAAATTAATGGCGCCTCGGTAGGATCATACAGATTATAAAGGGTCCGGCGCCAAGCTGTATGACATCCATCCGGTAAATAACTTAAAACTTCACAAAAAGCGAAGATTTTATCGTAATGATATTCCACATATTAATATTATTTTCCTTTATGTGTAGTATCTATCCTTCGCCATTCGTAAAATGTTTCTATCCATGCCACAACTGTAGGTCTAGACAAACCGGTTTTCTAATCTCGCTCATACTCCGAGAAAGTATCGCAAATGACATTCGTTTTCTACACCAGATCTCACTCCCATACATTTTCTCAGCGTGAGTATAAATAAAAAGTTTCTTGCCATGGGACTGTAACCATAGCTATTTTATTGCAGTAATTTTGCGAGTGACAATGACAGCAATATATGACCAAATCTTTGAAAATGAATAACATTCAGATATATTATCCGTCACTGTCAATCGCTGCAATGAATGATTAAAATTGAAAGAAATGAACGAATGATATGTTTTAACGATGGATAAGCTATAAACAACTTACCTACTTAGTTATTTAAATTAAACAATTACACAATACTATGATAATAGGTGCTATCACAAAAGATAGTGGGGTGAGAGTGCACCTATATATATCGTATCATACAAATTAATATTTAAAAGTAATTTGAACGGTCACCATGTCGATTCTTTGGTTATTTCTCGTTTTGCAAATATTATCATCGGTGCAGTGTTTTTTTCACCGATATCCTGCAATCAAACTAGGTGAACGTGACGATGGGGATCCAGGAGTGCCGTTGTTTCTCACTCCTTACATAGAAAGCGGGAACATAACTGTAGGAAGAAGCCTGGCACGAGTGCCCTTCACCGAAAGCTTGCGGATCAAGAGCTACGCCGGCTTCTTCACAGTTAACAAGAAGTATGACTCCAATCAGTTCTTTTGGTACTTCCCGGCCATGGTTCCAAATAAAAAAGACGCTCCAGTCATTTTATGGTTACAAGGAGGTCCAGGGGCTACTTCACTTTATGGCCTATTTACAGAAAACGGCCCTCTAAGAGTACGGAAAAATCAATTCGAACGTCGCAAATATACTTGGGCTCTCAACCATCACATCATTTACATTGACAACCCCGTTGGGACTGGCTTCAGCTTCACAAAGGATCCAAAAGGGTACTGCACTAACGAGACTCAAGTTGGTGAAGATTTATATTCAAGCCTCATTCAATTCTTTCAGTTATTCCCAGAATTACAACAGAATAAGTTCTTCATTACTGGTGAGTCTTATGCTGGGAAATATGTTCCCAGTTTGGCATACACGATCCATAAAATGAATCCAAAAGCCACAGTAAAAATTAACCTGAAAGCCATATCGATTGGAAATGGACTGTGTGATCCTGAGCATCAGTTGGTGTACAGTAAATATTTGTACCAAATAGGATTAATAGACTGGAACCAGTCTAACATCTTTGCTAGTTATGAAAGTAAAACAATTGACTTCATTAAAAAAAAGCAATGGGATAATGCTTTTAATACATTTGACACACTTCTGAACGGGGACCTGATAGATGGCAAAAGCATATTTTACAACATGACCGGATTCAACTTCTACTTTAATTTCCTACATACAAAGGATTATATGGACTATGAAGATTTTGGTCCAATGTTACAGAAGAGTTTTGTCAGGAAAGCAATCCATGTAGGTGATTTGCCATTCAACACTGGCAAAGAAGTTGAGAAACATTTGAAGGAAGATGTTATGAAGTCTGTTGCACCAATACTTACAGAGTTATTGGACCACTACTATGTTCTCATCTACAATGGTCAGTTAGATATAATAGTGGCATATCCATTGACCCTAAACTTCCTCAGAAATCTTAATTTCACTGGATCTACGGAATATGCAACTGCAAAACGGTACCAATGGGTAGTAGATGGTGAAATAGCAGGATATGTGAAACAGGCTGGAAGATTAGTTGAAATCATGGTTCGTAATGCTGGCCACATGGTACCTGGAGACCAGCCTAAGTGGGCACTGGATATGATCACTCGTTTGACCCATGAAAAGACTTATAATAATAACAAATACAATCTTGGATTTTAGTTACAAGCCAACTGATGTATTTTAATTTTCCTAATGATATTCTTATAGATCTGTAAAAAATCAATTTACTAATGTATTTCTATTAGATGTAAAGAAACATGAGGCTGTAAAAGTTTTTGTAGTCTGTCATAATTATAAGTACTAAATTTTTTATGCAAAAGAATTAAGGGTTTATACTCTTTATAAAAAATCTTAATGTAAAGGTGAATATTTCATCAAATTGTTGACTAAAGTCAAGTGTTGAAGTTAAACCTAACAATTTTATATATTTTTTATTGATTAAAAATGTATCAAAGCAGAATATTACTTTTTAATTAAATTGTTACCCACAATCGAATAACATGCATTCTTTTACAAAATAAAACACACTCATAATTCAAATAAAACACTGTTCTGTATACCACATTCATTATTTTAAAAGATTTACTAATTATAAACATTCAATATATTAAATAAGTAAATATTTAATTTATTGTAGTAGAAGTAAGTTGGCAATAAATTATATTGTAGTACACCAGGTACTCCCGTCCGTACAGGCCACGATATACATAGTAGGTCATCGCCCATGATCAGGAGTGCAGACTCTCAGCTTATGTCCCGGGATAAGGGCAAAAACTCTATAAATAACAACTGTCACCAACAACACTTTAACCCCCTCCCCCAATTCTATACACCTTGCCGAGGTTTTTAGTTAATTTTTTATATACTCCAATCTATACTTACTGTACTATATTCATAAATGTATGATTCATGAAACTTGTTACCTAGATGACGCATAAAGTATGACGAGCTATTCAAGTATACAACTGTATTTTCCGCGAGGTCAACACTTTATCCCCTCTTTTAAAATAAGTACAACTTATGAAGAAAAACAATAGATATATGTATATAAAAGAGGACACAGCTCATAGAACTAAGTAAAATTCACAATTGAGTAAACTATTACGAGCGAAGGCGGACGCATTTCGCGCGTTTTTTTTTTTTTAAATTGGCATGGCCGCAGTTAATTTATCGTATTCATGCAGCCTTATTACTTTATAAACTTTATTATACGGTCTTTGAAATTGATCTCCTTTGAGATTAGAAGTTTTACCTACCGTCAAATGTACCAACTTTGCCAATTTAGGTATCATTGCACAAGAAGGAAATTTACTACATAGGACAAAACTTACTTTTACATTTAATACTGAGTTTAAGAATACACTACAGTGTATATATAACTATTACAAGACTACGTGTACTACTGTAGTAATTGGTTGAATGCACGCTGCGATTTTGCGGGTTAATTTCTTCAGTTAAATGAAAGTTTATTATATTACACGTTTTAGTTTAACAGTAGTTAATTATTTTAATAATAGTTTCAATATTCAATGCTTTACAGTCAATTAAATATTGTGACGGTGGGTAAATTTTGCAATATCTCTCTCAAACTCAAGCATATCTTTATCAAAAGTAAAAAATCGACTAACTTTCGCTATCGGAACATTGGACTTAAGATATTTTCACATTATTTTTTAATTTATTTATTGAATTGCACCACATATTACGTCAATAGACAAACGAACCAATTTACCTAAGTTAACTATAAGTAAAATGTCAAAAGCCTTAAAATTTTAATATGGATTGCATGAAAAAGTATTCTTTGGTAGGCAGCATATAGCAGTGTATATTTGATATGCACATGGTGTATTAGCATAGCATTCCTCCCATTGTTGGGTCCAGGTAATTTTTGACATAATAACTATGTATAATAATAAGTTTGACCTAGTGAAGAACTTGGCATACCATAGGTTCAGCAATAAAATGTCATATCAAGGTCT
>DWPA01007375.1:0-10368 GCA_018251375.1 Calpodes ethlius | reverse complement strand
AATTTGCACTTGGCCAACGTGGTGGAACACAACCTTTTGACATTTTGAGAAGAGGTCCGAGCCCAGCTGTGCGACAATATTGGCTTATGATGATGATTATAAACCAACATTGTCACACAAGTTGTTCTTCTGCTGAGCTGGGGTTCTTCTTACTACGATTATGTAAGCGGTACAGGTCATAGTTCGGCCTAGCCATATGCTGCGCTGGCCAAGTATGGACTGGCAACGTTTGAGAAATTTTCTCAGACACGTAAGTTTTCTCATAATATTTTCTTTCACACAAAAAATCTGCTTTGCCCAGAGGTTATTTGATAGAGGATGTTTTTTAAGCATTAAGCTCACCTTTTATACCAATTGTTTTAAGTATAATTAAGATAAAAAAAAATATACACACAACTATTTAAAAATTAAAAATACATGTAGTATTTGAATTTTGGTCCCTGCGTTCGTTGAATTGTATTTATATTATTATTAATAATAATATACTTAAGTACAACAATTATATTACTTTAATAACTTAGTCAGTTGCACAAAGCTCCTGATTAAAACGTCATTAGGTACAGAATCTGTTCATTACAACGTTCATTACGTTAACTTTAGGCTTTATCGCTAAAGAATCATTAATTTTATGACGTTGATACAACACCTTTGCAACCAAAAATGCGATTTAAAGGCCAGTTTAACACTTTGACTTGTAATAAACTTAATGGCTCTTTAACATAACGTGTAGATTGTTTTGTCCCATCACAACCCATAACCGTCCCACTACTGCGATCGGGTTCCCACTCACAATGTAAGGCCACTACTACGCTGTCCAAGTGCGGATTATCAGATTTCACACACCTTTGAGAACATTATGGAGAACTCTTAAATATGCAGATTTTCCCAAGACGTTTCCCATTGATCAAGTAATAATTAATTTGTAATACGCACATAACTTCTGAAAAATTAGGGACGCAGGATTTGATCCCACGCCCCCACGTACGGGAAACCAACATTCGAACCACTAAGCTATCACTGCTATAATCATATATTGTACCAACACTAAAACTAACAAGTAATGTTCGAAACATATGACGTGACCTTTACCCTTTCCAATCGCCCCAGTTTTCACCAGGCTGTAATTGGTTTAAAACTTTAGTGCCTGGCCTGTTTATTGTGTTGTTACTGATTCGGCCTGCGATAATTATTATTCATTTGAAATTATAACATTAAATTATAACAAATAAATAAATAAACGCTAACACACTCATACCCCCGCCGTAGGATTCCCTGTGTCTCGTGTATAATTTATTTATTAATTTGACAATTTTGACATCCGTCAAATCTTCAACAAGCATTACTAAGGGGATGACTACGAATATTTACTTACAGAACTAACTTACACTAACAATCCTAAAGTCCACAATCCACTTACTAACGAAAACGGACCAATATTTTTATTAACATGTAACACTAATAGGACTTATTAACTGTAATCCTATTTGAAATTAGTCACAGGTTCATAGGGGGCAAGAGTGTGGCATTTCATCATCGTTTGCAACCCTTGTCCTATAAAATCTATATCAAAATAAAAATAATATTATATTGCGATATGAGTTGAACATTTTTAAATCGAATACATAGAAATTTTAGTATCACGATAAATGTATATAAATAATTTAAAAGAGTAATGTACAGTAAATAAGTATTTGATTTTTTCTACTTCATCTTCATGCGTTTATTCTTAATATGTTATCTTATCTTAACAAATTATACCAAATGTTAAAAACAATTTCAAGTTATGACACAACATAAAAAATGTTATTCTCATTATAAATATTCTACGAAACAGGATATAAAAGTCAAAATGAATAATTATGTTCTTAAGACATGTTTGTAGCAGATACTACTTCGGTGGCATTTTGTTGGTACAATATATTAGTTTAAGTTTTGTTTATAGGTACATAAAAGAACATTATTTTAATTCTATACTTATTTTTCAGTATAGAATTCATAAATTTTGCCCGTCTATTTAAGGAAAGCGAAGTATTAAACTCCCTGAAGGTTTGAAGGGCAGCATAAATTATAATTTTTATCTGGGAAAATTAAAGAATTCTCATAGGATAGGGAACACGATTAAATTTGGATTTTTTATACATATTTAGACAGACATAGAAGCCTATGTCTATGATTTCACTAAATATCTTTATGATAAAATTTATTAAACCTCATTAGCAAATAATGTTTTTTTTCATAGTGTAGTAAGTTTTGTTCGGTACAATATTTTTTATGATGTATTTAAATATATTTAAACATAATAATTTCTAAATAATATTTTTAACAGTCGACAAATATGCACACAAGCCTCCTAACAGAGCTTGTTATTCTTTTTTCGAATTATATTTTTTAATAATCTATTTATTGCGGTGGATATAAAGTTCTTGCGCAACAGCAATTCCACCTGAATGACATGCGACGCTTGATGTTAACCTTTACCGGGTATAATGGACCATTATTATGTAAATTACCGACAAACGACCAGACGAATTATCTAATGAAGGATAAATGAAGGTCACTTTCGCCCATAAATGTATTGGACGTCCCCCGACCAGGTGGACTGACGATCGGAAGAATATAAAGAGCATACGCTGCACTCAGAACGCTGAGGACCGGTCTGAGTGGCGGAAATTAGGAGAAGACCATAGTCTTGATCATAATCAGTAATGGGCTTCTAAAGACAATAGATGTATGAGATATAACGAAATTAGTCACGTAAGGAAAGCAAACCAAACCTGCATACCATAGTTCTCCATAATGCTTTCAAAGGCGTGTGAAGGCTGCCAATCCACACTTGGTCAGCGTGGTGGTCTATGGCCTTTATCCTTCACATTGTGAGATGAGACGTGAGCCCAGCGGTGGGACAATTGTATGATAGTGGATAGTATGGGTTGTGATGATGAAACCCTCAGGTTTCAACTGATCAAATTACAGAATATTTTCTATTATGTTACTAACAGAATAAAACTTGTTTATGAACCGATTGAAATGAAACACACGGCATGTATCTCTAAGCTTACTTACTATGATATGATCCTATCTCCCAATTATATGAGTAGGTGTTGTAAGTCGGTGCTTAGCTTTATATAAATACATTTGCAACCTCTCCACATTACGAGCTTAGACGTAAATAGACTTTATAAGCCGATAAAAAAATAACCGAGAATATTTTCAATTAAGTTTGCGCTCTGAATTGAAATAACATTTTTGTGTAAAAAGACAACAGTATTTTATAAAATACCTGTAATTTATAATGTATTGTATTTAAATTTTGAAACTGTATTTGTGATATAAAATAAAAGACAACATGACAAATGTCACGGTGAACTGCAAGTTACATACATTTATAACCCCATATGACGTCATTATTATTTCAAATCGTTCACAGCTCCAATGAAATTAATAATATGTTAACAGACAGCTGTCTTATTCACAAATAAGACGACTATCCTATTATAAGGAAGTATTAACCCAAGCTCGTTAAATAAACAATGTAGGTAAACCAAATCATGGAAGCCACTTAAATTTCCAATAGATCTATGTAGAATTTCAAATAATACAGTAAGGGACCATGCAAATGCTATATCATACGAATTTCCTAAATTTTACCTCCACTACCCCTCCCCTACCCTCCTCTTCCGTCCGCTATCATCAAACCAGCTTAATTTGCAATTTTACTACTAGAAATTATCCGCTGTCATCTCTGCTCACAAAACGCCGATTTTCCCCTTCCTTTAAAGAGTGACGTAATAATAGGTGACCCCTACGAAGAAGACTAAGAATAAGACAACAGTCTTATTTCTGAATAAGATTATAATTGCGCTGATAATTTAGATATAATGCATCGTTTCCTTCAACAGAATATCCTGGTATAACAATTGTGTTTGTAAATAAGTCCTTATTTATTCTACGTTAAGAGTTATAAATGTTCTGGAATAAGGTCGTTAAGTCAACCAAAATCTGAAGAATATTAAACGAGGTTAAGTGTAATTAAGACTAAAGTCCTATTAGAAGTCCTATAGCGTTAATAAAAGAGGTACAACATCTTCAACTACAAACTTTAGCATTCAATATAAAGTTATACCAAATCATAATAAACTTTAATGTTCTTTTTAATATGCTCTGGTATTCTTATAGGAATGATACAACATTTTATCATGTATTAGAAGTCACTTTCTCCTGTTTTTTTTAATAATCAATGCCTCGTTTACACAATAAAATAAAATTACGAATTTTAATCCATTTTCAAAAATAAAATACTGTCCCACGTCCTGACGATGGTACGAATACATTCCTTGGTAGTAAGAAAATTAAGATGGACGTATCACGTCCCAATTGATAAACAAATTGGTGACTTAATGACTTTTATTCGCGTTGGCATTGAGGTCCAAATTCCGGTAACCCAGTTCGCGCAGCCCCGATTCATCCATATCGTGCTGCAGTGCAAATTAAAGACTACTCTATTTTTATATGCTTAAAGTTAAAGTTTCAAGAGCAGTATTGATCTTAGCTGGAAGACGTTAGCTTCGCGAATTGCGCGAGGACGTACGGAGGGTGCGAAGGGGAGCTCGGGGTTTCGCCAGGCTCCAGGGCCGCTGCTTACATAACGCGAGAAAAGCGGATGTACAATTTTGTAGTGCTGTCTCACTCGCGTGGCAATGGCCGTGATATATGAACTCGAGTTTTCTGTACGATTGCACGACTTTATGATTGCTTTAAAGTTGCATTTACACTTACGAGTATGTACTTGTATCGTAATATATCTGTTATGTTATACCTTTAATATGTAAAATAGACATACGGCATATTAATTAAACATAAAAATAATATCGACTCATTTATAAAACATATATTTTTTATTTCAGTATTATTACGAAAATTAAATTAGGTTTCACGTAATTGGAAAAGTTAAACTGTTTAATAATTCTTTATGTGATCGTATCCGATTTAGCTTTTAAACAAATTATACATAATAATATTTAAAATGAACGAAAACACTATTTTTAAAATGAATAATCAATTTAAACTCTATCAGCAGTGAATTTTGCATAAATCTAAAGATTTATGCTATAGTATAATCGTAAGAGGAGGAAACATTAAATTTTTATTTATTTTGATAATATATTTTGTACTTCACTTATTTCCCTCGTTAAGTTATAAGACAAAATTGTCGTCAACGTGGCTGTGTCAAATCGTAACTTAGTCGCAAGGAAAAGCATCTCTACCGTGCACGAGGCTTTACTCCAACCCGCACATGTGCCGAGCGCGCTGCCATTTACGTAGTGAGCACCGCAGCGCCGCCAGACGCGCGTCCCTTCACCGCGCACCGGCAAACGAAACGAACATTTTGTCAAGTTAAAAAAAAGTGACCGTTTTTTTTAATTATCTATGCTGGTTTGTTCGAAAAAAATCGAGATTTTTTTTTTATTTTTTTTTTCTTAATTTAAATGTGTTTCGAGGGTTGGCTCCCCGGGAGTATTGCCATAGTAACGAATGACGTCAAGTTCACGGGCGGCTAGTGCATTCGTTCTACAGCTACCTTTGTTTTCAGTTTTGTTTCAACCCTACGGATTAAAGGTGAGGTTCTATAGATTTTATTGATGATTCATTTGAAGTATGTGTTATTGAAGTGCTTAGTCATACATCGCGATTTATTGTCATTCGAATAGTACTTCGTCAACGTAATTATTTGTCATTAAATGTTAATTATAAATGTATTTCTGCGTACCTTTTTGTTTGTTGTCAATTAACAACTTTAATCATTATTTTTTTTTACTGTAACATCATTATTTTTTTTTAATAAATTTATTTATAATATATTTCCGATTCCTATAACGATGTTTTTTATAGTATGTATTCGTATTGTGTCGTTTTTTAATATTAATTGCAAAGGAGGTATAAGTTTTCGCATTTTCTAATCAGTGGAAACCTAGCGTGCGCTCGCCCGGGTTCGATGCTCAACTGGGGTAAATATTCATAAAATACGTGATAAGTGCAATATTTATACGTTAAAAATCTAAATGAATTATGAATGAAACTGTAGCAAAAACACCAAAATATTTTTTAAATAAATTAAAATCAAATTTAATGTCAAAATAAATCGCAATAGAGAATTGTCGTACGAAAATAGTGACTTAATATTATTGCGAAATTATAAGAAGAAAAAATGCTGTTTAGCTTGTAATGTTTATGTAGGTCAAATCTTTCAAGCTGAAAAAGAACTATTTTCTCTTATCTTAAGAAGTTGCAATTTAACACGTTGCTTTTGTTCTGATGACAATGCATTTTTATGATAAGCCTGACCTGATACTACCCTCCAAGTTGGCTCTACACGAGGTAACTCTTCAATGATTCATGCCATACAATTTTTTTTTTTTCTTTACTGTACTAAAACTTTAAAAACGGTCGCGGTTTCATTAAATTACACCACAGCTTACTAAGCATATAAAAATCTGTATATTAGTAAAAACTTCGATAAATACAGATTTAACAGATAAATGATATCTTACATAACAAAAGTTTAATTTTTAAAACCTGTCATAGGTTCATAATTGTTAAATAAATTAGGAAAATTATAGCACCTGTTAGTGTCATTAATAACTGTTTCAATAAATCATTTTTATTTAGTAAAAACCGCATGTAAACTAGTTCATAAATCTTTGTAATATCAAAGATACTGTTTTCGTGAAGCTGTAAATTCTGATATGGCAAAACGCACCAGCCAATTCGAAAAAAAAACTTACCTCCTTCCGGACTTCCTGTGAGTCTGCTATGTAACTGGATTTTCAAAAATGGATTGTTCTCCGTAATATGTTCACGTGAAGCTATAAAGGCGAATAAGTCTACAGTCAATTCGAAAAAAACCGAAGACATTACTTTTTACCTCTTGGCGAAAATTCAGTTACTCCACTATTTAAATAAATTTCCATCAGTACAAAAATCATTATCCGCCTAATTTATAAAGGTGGTAACTATCCCAACCTATAAACACTTAAAATTGTATCTATATGTTCCACAGTCATTATCAAGAAAGGTACGTAACTAATTGTAATAAAAATATATAATAATAGTGTTATAATAAAATATAAATTTTGAACGTTATTCATTAAGTAATAAGGTTTATTTTAACTTAGATAAAATTTACAATTTAAGTTGTTTTTAATTATATTATGAGTTATAATAACACTTTAACTGGTCGTAAATAAAATACGTAACTTAACATAACCTTACCAAAACCTAAAGTCGGTTAATATATTCAACGAGTAAGAAAATTGCAAGCTATTAGATTTGATTGTGTCATCATACCTAATATTCAATAACAACAATAAGACTTATTCTGGGTCGCGTGCGATACTTTATATCGCACGATATTATAGTTTTATCATCAATGTTTGAACATTGTTCGGAGCCAGTGTTGCACAGAGCAAACTATGTCGATTTCAATCCTATTTCGACGTACAAATACGTTTCATTTTTTAATACAACTATGTCAATTGTAATTCAATTAAAATACTCGTACGCCTCGATTGTTATATAAGATCGATAGTATATTATAGACCGTATAACACAGCGCTTCGCTGTTTTATGTTACGTTATTGGAAAAGTTTAGATTTTTTAATGAAAAATTTAAAATTGGTTCAACTAAAATGAAATGGCCACTGAAACTAGCTCAGCCAGTGGGTTATAAAAGTTGAACTCGATTAAAATTAGCAGTTTTATTAATAATATCAAGTTTATCTATGACACGTTGAGGAAAATATTGTTATGGTAATTATTGTTTTTCTTGATGCTGTTTTCCGGTTACTTGTAGATAAAACCTGTTAGGGAAAACGAATATGAAATAAAACTGGTCAAGTGTGATTGAATCTTGCGTGTGATAAGGAATATTATGGTTTTATTTATATGTTATTAATTATTATTAATAATTGTTCATAAGGTTCCCTCTTAACGATGCATTATTACCTGTCATTTCTTATTTAAAACTATGTTTGATAATGCCGTAGAGAATATATTAAACGTATGCAGATATCCTATACTACTCACCTACGTCTACGACCAATCTTTAACATACTGTAAGATATAGGAGCCACGAGACGTAAAAGGTAAATATTAAATGATTTAATATGACTCGTTCTATTTCTTCAATGGCATATAAATTCTTATAATCATATTCACACACGAATCGTTAAATATAAAATATTTTGTCCAAAACACGAATCTGTTATTATGGATTGTCACGACGTGTTAAATCACTATTTGGCTGAAATACGTGATTTCATTCATTTATCTTTATTTTTATTTCTATCTATCTATCAGCCTTGGAGGACATGCTGGATATAGACCTCTTCTAATTTTCGCCATAAATCGTTGCTACTGAATCTTTGGTTAGTTATTTAATGATCGGTTCTTAATATTCAAGTATATTTAAGAAACAATTCATTTTATTTACAGATAACTATCAGTTCATGAAAACAAATCATCACTGATTTCTCAAAAATCCTGAATTACCGATATTCAAAATCGATTAATTAAATATATAAGCGTTCTGTAAAAGAAATAACACTTATTAATATATGATATCATCCGCATAACACATAACTTTGACTAAAATATTTGGATAACCACTACACTACACTACACGTGGATCTGGTATTTGAATCGTTTTATCCCGAACTGTTTAGTAATACGAGCATAATCGTTCATTTATTGCGTTTTAATGATGTACAAATGAGAATAATTGCTTTTCTCTGAGATCGTTTGCGAACGTTACACACTGGTTTATGTACAAGCGATGTTAAGTATTCATAAATGAATAATAAATACCTATAGTCCTGTTCATTTAAAATTCAGAGTTAATGGTCTTGATATACAATAAATAAAACGCATAACATGTTGCGATCTTTGTACTGGGATAGATGCTTCTTTATAGAAGGATATAAGAATGAGACAGTTTTATAGTACAAGTGGTGCTAAATTTTTAAGAATTTTTTACAAATTTTTAAGACATTACTTGATATCTAAATTTCCCTTCTGTATTAAGACCCTAAGGTTGCTAAAAATAGTTATAAAAGTAATAAAAACAACATATAAAGGGCGCTAAATAAGGTATTTTTTTTCTTTATTATTATATTTAAATACTTATTTTTAATATTTTTTAAACGATTCATCACATTATTATCACTGCAAAGCAATTGTACATCATTCTTATTATGTACATATCCTTAATATATTTCTCATCGATCGATAACTTTTACGGATAAATAATTTTGACCAAACTTTTTTAAATCCGAGAGAAATCAAATGATGCATAATAAAGTATTATATTTTTACTGTAATTTATTGATCTCAAAATAATATGCAAAACTTTATTGTAAATTACAGGAGACAACCCTATTATCACCATCATTTGATATGTCAGCACCTTGAAGCTACACGCCACTTGCACACACACACGTGTACATATGTTCCCGTATGTACATAAAACATATATAAGAGGTCGTTGTTATTTTGTCCGATCCTATAGTGCGAGTTAGACTTCGCGTAAAGAAAACCTAATCCACTCTACCCTCGTAAAATATCGTAACTTTCACACAATTGTTTCGTAACACCCAGGCAATTTAGATGGTACAAGGAAAATTCTGAGGTAAAAACTATGAAAGGGATTCTTCAGATCAAACGAATATATACAGCGATTTCTTAACGAGCGCACTTTACTAGCCGTTTCCAATATTCTATCGACCCACAATCCCCAAATCAGTTACCTTGTAAATGTCAATATGTCATAAAATTAGTTTTAGTGAGTCTTTATCCTGTATAGACTTACTGGGATATAGCCCAGAGATCCAGAAAATAAAGGACACCAGCGCGCGCAAACGACCATCGACAATTGACAAAAAAATTTGACAGTTTTCGGGACTGCCATTAGAACAATAGACAAAATGATAGTTTGATTAATTCGTTAGAAACCATTAAATTCCTGGTCTATCCATGGTATCAGATGTTATAAATTTGCTTACTAACTTTGCTAGAAATTGTAGCTTTTATTGCGATTCCCTTTAATAATACAGAAACTAAATAATTTTATCTTCGCAATCCGATTGTATCATTACTCAGACCTCCTCTTACGTTTACTCACCAACACACTGACTAAGAGAGAGTTGATAGACTTCACATCTTTGACAACAATATGGAGAGCTCTCAGATGTGAATAGGTTTTTCTGATATTTTCCAAAGAAACAAATAATAATTAATTCCTTATATTACATACATATAACAAGTGCGAAATACCAACGTTATGCCCTATTTTTTAATTTAAATACTCTTATTATT
>DWPA01007374.1:0-10368 GCA_018251375.1 Calpodes ethlius | reverse complement strand
CTTATATATAATCCATTACGAAGTATATATTATAACATTAAATAATGCTGTAACCTTCCTAGGGATCTTCTTGTATGTGTCACGATACATTTCTCATGTTGGAAAATTTGACGTAACATTTAATTTATTACTTTCAAAGGAATTGTGTACGGGCCCACCCATTAACTAAAATCGAGAACAATTTCAAGTGCCTGAAAAAAAATCATCGTGTCATTGGTTATACGGTAAAAACAATAAAAAAATATTCCTCTGTAAGATACTAAATAAGCTATCAAGCTTGGAATCCTGAAATTGAGTTTTATATTTCCCAAGCGAGTCTCTTCCCTTGAGCCCGCAGTAAAATTAAATCCATCTATATTTTTGATAGTAAAACACGGATATCAATCTATGTGCAAATTAGGTCGACAATTCTCAGACCGTATTGCTAATAAGCATCGATTTTATTATATTACGATCATATCTACCTTTTTGTTATGTACCTATTGGTGTAAAAACACGACTGGTTTGCAATAGGTACTACAGCGCAAATGAATATTTTAATGTTAAAAACGTATGGAGTTTATCAGTTCTACAACCGGTTCCTCTCAGGTTAGAGAATATATATTTTTCTGTGATCAATGCATTATGTTTTATATAGTAATTGTTTTTAAAATTCTCTGAAGAGCTAGGTACTTTCGACGTTTTTTCACCTCCATGATAAATCACCTGTCCGAAATAATATCGGAATCAAATAAACGGCCAAGTGGGTGTCGGACGAGGTGGAGTATAGGGTATCGTACTATCCGTAGTTGTGACTTGATATATAACTTGGAATTGATAATTTTAATTGTTTATATTGTGATGATTTTTTTCACAAGTCCCAACCCCAGTCAATGAGCGGGCTAAAAACTCTTAACTAATATTAACAATTTTAAGCCTATATTACAACGTTACCTAAATCGGAATAGGGTCTACACAAATCCATAATGTATTTGAAAGACCTACGACAGAAATCGTCATACTTTAGGGAATAAATTATCTTGAATCTGAATGTACATATGTTGCATTCCATAATTATCTAAGTGCCCTCGTAAATAAAACGCTGGCTAAGGGTAGGTTAACAGATTTAGGAGAACCCTTGTGAAAACCTGTATCCACGTGATTT
This sequence comes from Calpodes ethlius, assembly GCA_018251375.1. Classification (NCBI taxonomy): domain Eukaryota; kingdom Metazoa; phylum Arthropoda; class Insecta; order Lepidoptera; family Hesperiidae; genus Calpodes; species Calpodes ethlius. The sequence continues at coordinate 9,224 of DWPA01007374.1, read as the reverse complement.
TGTGAGATTTTTAAATGTTAATTTAATTAATTTCTAACACACACATCACTTTTAAAAAGACTGGATTTGAACCCAAACTCCTATGAATAGAACAAAAATACAATATTGCCAAAATTCTATTTTACGTCATTCGTGTTATTCCTTTCCCTTTATTCGCTTGTGTTAATGACACGCCCTACTGTTTGTCAATACACTTAAAAGGTCGTAGTAGATTGAGGAGCGTGTTGTTGAGTGCTACCCTTGTATTTGCAATGGAACGTGGGGGCTCGAGTCCTTGAAACGAATATAAGGATCCTGTGTATTGGTATTGCGCTGTCGTGCGTGCCTATCATTGACAAAGTTACCTCCTCCCTGAAATTCTACCTTTATATCGTACCGCCCATAAAGAAATGGGATTATTAGATCAATGTTGCGTCAAGTCAAGGCCTTATACTTTTCTCGCAGGAAGATTGTGTTCTCTATTGTGTGATTATGCTACATTGTATCTGTAGCTTATAAGACTGTATATGTTCTTTCATTTTCCTTCTAACAACTTTGTAAGTACTTATTGGATCATTTCGTTTCGAACATATTTCAGATAATCTAAAGGTTTATTTCATACCACACAGTCATGCCGTTTATAACTAACCATTTCCTTAGTTACCCATGAGGATGTTATGCAAATGTATGGCGTACCGGGTTAATTAAATTGTTTTAATTGCTTTTAATGGTTTACATCACGTGCTCCAGTTTTTATGTGTTTAGTACGATGATGTCAGTCATGGTCTCTATAAACCCTTTTTATAAAACTAAGCTCATGTCAAATGTGATCAATTGATTTTTGACGATTTATAACCATCAGATTCTTTATGGTTTTGTTCACATGCGACACAACTGTATTCAGTTTCAGGCTTGCCTGTGCCAAGTTGATTGCCAAAATACATAAAACTGTCATATTCTTTATATTCTTATTGTCCTCAAATTTCATAAACGAGACTGAAAATTTACGTAACAGTAGTAAAGACCCTTAAATTTCCATAGCAGTCGTAGATGATAGAATGTCCATTAACTTGTCTTTGTTAAACTTAAGTAACATGCAAATTGTTCAATTTCAATGCTATTATAATTTTCGTACAAACATAAATTAATGCATTGCTGTCAAAATTTCATATTAACTCCCATATCAGACTTATGTCGATGATTTTAGAATTTTCATTAAGATCGCTCTCAATATTGATTTATATTTGATGTGAATTTTTTTAGAGACCTGGTTGTCGTATTTGGCGTACTGCTTCTGATTTGGATAGAGAAATAAAATTAAACATTGAATAAATTAAATATTTGTGTATCTGTACTGTACATTTATCTTATTCGTAAAGCAATTCAATATTCTCAAGCAAATATTTGTGTGGTGTTAATATGTATTGGACTCGTAAATCTTTTATACTATTACAGGACTCTGTGGTACGTTAAAAGTTTGTGAAAAGCGTATTCTTCTAACTTTCTTCGGTGCTTCCGTTTTCTGGGAAAACTTATTTTTAAGATATCTGTTTACTCGTAACTTGTTTTATGTCATACAAACATATTACTAGGTATTATCGGTGCCAAAATGTGTTCATGTGTTATGTTCTCCGCAATTCTTTTCATGTTCGTGTACTCATCTTAAGTATCCAAATGTTGCTGTAATTGGCAAACGCGAATACAATTTGGCTTATCAAGCATTTAGGGCTGAAGATGTTGCCTGAATATTTGAATTTAAGCATCGATTAAGCGTACAGTTCTCGGTATTCGATGGATAAATCGTCAATTTTATGAATAATGCGAATGCTAGCAAAGACCGATGCCAAGACTGGTGGAAAACTGATCTCAACTGGAGCGCTCTTAGGTTTTTCTCGTACATTGGCCCTGTTACAACATGGAGTGCTTTTGTATTGATTAGACAGAACTGCTGCGTGTTACATAACTATTATATGGAGCGACGCGCTCCACATAGACCGTTTTTAGTATTACCTCGGTAACCTAGTTCGGGTAAAATCGTTTTCAAGGAAAGCTTCTGTATTCTTGGTCTTATCTTTCCGTGCGCAATTGATTATTTATTCAAACCTATTGAATATCTTTTGAATTAATCTTAATTGATTTTGATTTGAATAACTGGACGTCTAAATGTTTTTTATTTTATTATTATTTCTGGAAGTGAATGTCCAAGCTTTACGATATTACTTTCGTCTTTCTTATTGTTTTTTTTATTTCCGTTTTATCGTGTCACGTTATAGCTGTTCTTAGGCTGCCCAGTCTTGATATATCTGGATCACATCAAATGTATGTAATCTTATACACAGTATTCACACACATAAGATACTCTCAAAAGATGCTCACTAGTTAAACACTGATAAGAAGTTGTATTTTTCAATGCCTTTAAAAATGTTCTCTACGTAAGTCGAGACGACCTGTCCGGGATACATTTTACGTACCTGTGATTTATCGCAATAGGGTTTCCAATTTTAGTTTATATTGCCTAGGGAAGTTTTCGTGGAACACATGTTTTGATCTAAAAGTGAACTAGTCTAGAAAATATATTTTGCTTCGCATGCAGAAAAAGAATGTTCAATGTACCTTTTGTGAATGAAGTAGTATTAAATTTTTTATTTATTATTTAAATGACAAGCCTTTTGATGGTAAGCGATCATCGTTACTCATGAACCATCACCAACGCTTTGCCTGCCATGAAAGCAAAAATTCTGGCTCTTTGTCCCACATGGAAATACAAGTAGTCGATGGACCTATAGATTCAAATAATGTACAGGTTTGTTTCACATATATAATGTTCCTATCTGTTTCCCCATTTTCCCTTTGATGAATGTTTATAAAGACAATGTATTCTCCGAGTACCCACTTCTTTACACTAAAAGGAAATTTAACAAGAAATTATTCTTACCCTACGCCACTCGACACTTAGGCGGTAATGTGATAAGTTGATTGCGTTTCGCTATGGGCGAGCTCGTGTGTGTACATTTTGTTCCCATTTACAGTTTGTTATACATCTCTATATAAATGGTGAGCAGCGAATATTTCTGAATATGCTATATTAAATATTTAAACATACACGGGAATTTTATTTGGTTTTATTACTCTAATGTTAATCTAAAGAGGTATTTTCATGTGGGTTTTTCTCCATAACAAAGTTTAATTTAGTGTGAATTTAACGACTTATTTCCCAGAACGAAGGCGAGGACTTTTAATTTGGCCGTCATACACGAAACTGTCTGTTAATTTAACTTTTTTATATATTTCTTGTGAGTATAACAATCGTATGTGCTCTTAACATCCAATCAATGTATAAAATGATAAAACTAAAATTTGGCAGATGCCAGACCACCTTAGGTTTAAATGATACCCTACGCCAAGCGAAAATATACTGAAACGAGAAAAATAATTTGGAATAATTTAAATTATTTTAAGTTTTTAAGGGACAAAAATAAAAATTATCTCACAATGTTATCTTTTTTTACTTAAAGTATGGTAAAGACCTGGTTATGGCTTATATTGACATATCGCCCGACGTCTGGTAGTGATGGTTTGTCGAGCTATAGCTGAAGAGGGTAGTCAATATGGTGTGCTTGGCTTTGGCTATAAAGCGGTAACGCATCGGCGAGCAGCACTGACTGAAGGCATATCCGTTACAGTGCATTGTTTTAACGCACTTTGTTCATTCCATTTGTGCAAATAACAAAAACAATATTGTTTTGAAGTTATAAAGCAGATGAGAAAAGAAACGAAACATTAGGATATACAAATAGTTAGTCATAAATGTGTTTAAAATCCACACAAAGACTTGTGGTATTCTATTAATGCTGCCCTTGTGGTGTCGTATGATTAGTTCCATCTAGTTTACTGCGACGAGAGTCAATTACCTCGTTAACACTATTGTCAAGCCCTTTAAATTTTAAATAAACGTTCCAGTTTCAGAATTTATTCAAAAAGGTAAGGCGAGAGAACATTGTCGAAGCAAATCACGTTAATTATGAGTGTTACTCACATCCAGAATGTTCTAGAAATCTGTAAGTCTATTTGAAGAAATATAATACAGAAGCTTGATCGATGACCAGCGAGTCTAACCTGATCTATTAGTACGAGTGCACTGCAGTTAGAGCTGGATTTGATTTTGGCCTTTGAACCTCTAACGAGTTTATCTGGTACAATCCGTGACTCAGAGGAAAGGAGCAGTTAAGCTTAATCGCAATCATAAGCGGCCGCCGAATTAGTGACAAATGTGTCTGCTAGGTAGCCTTGACTATGTTAGCGTGTTACGATTATGTAACAGTATACGAAGAGATTTATGAGTACCATCTTGATACCCAGGAGGTACATTATGGGCTTCACGTAAGATATTCTACGGGAGGCTATTTATCGCCATCGAAGAATTGTGTCAATCGTTACCAGCGGGCGCGGTTGGGTCCGTCATGAATGATACATTTTTAAGAAAATGGGACATTACACGGCCGCTAGGTCGTCACTCGATAAATAGTCCTGATGCCCGTTAAGGGTTCTATACTTCCAATGTATACTACACTTCTCGAAAACTATCAGAAATATATGAAATTCGTTAGCTTAGTTCCAGTGCATTGTGGACACTAACATTTCACAGTATCAGAGTCCAACCCAGACTGCAATTGAGGAGACCCTGAAATTAGGGTTGAACATCGAAAAGATCTTTAGAATTATTTAGGATTTAAAACAAATATTAGAGATTTTTAATCTGAAATAAACTTATATAATATCTTTACAACGGCAAAAAATAATATGATATTTATATACTGCATTATATATTCTACGCACAAAATTTATTAATAAACAATTCAAAATTCAGAATGACCAATCCTTTGATATATACAACAGATAGACTGCGATTGGTTTGTCATCAAGTGTACACTACGTAAGTAGAAAAATATAATATTATAATGTAAACGTTATAAACGCACTGAACATAACATTATAATTGATATGAAGTATATACATCGAGTAATGGTTTAGAGACTCCATTGTAAAGTTCACGTATTATATTAGTGTAATGATAATTGCAATAACCATAAACAACACTGGGTGTTGTAATAAACAATATTACATTTTACGTACCTCCATAAAAATGAATGGTGTGAGGCTTTGAACAATTTCATTCCTCGGTTAATACGACAGGACATAAACAACTTCCTTATCTTTAATAGAAATTTACACGAACGTCGCTTTAAGTCCTCTAGTAGTTGAATACTATACAACGTTGCAGTAGTAGTTGGTGTTTGTTTAATTCCTTTATAACTAGAACTGCTCGCGGCTAGCTCCGCGTTTATTTGGTAGTTTCCGCTGCTTTACCACGGAACTATTACAATTTAAGGGGAATATAGACACTCTCTATTCCTTATCTCGTGGGATTTTCGATAAATCCAGCTTTAGCACTTGTGTGTACTAGAAAGGAATTCTGTGTACAAAATTTCAGCTTTCTAGCTCCAGGGGTTTGGACTGGACGTCGATGTGTCAGTTACTCATGAATACACTTTTGAACTTAGTCCCTTTTAAAACGTCTTGCGGTAGAAGTGAAATGGGATATATCGTCCATTGTCTATAACGGAAGTATAACTTAAGTAATTCGAAAAGTCTTTGATAAACACAAAATAAAATAAAATTTGATTACCATTCATTTCTTTATTTATTCTATTATGCTAACAGCAGGATTATTAGTCGAAACATTTTTGTGTTTCACAATTTAACAAAATTTGTTTTACAGTTTTCATAAAATAAAAACTGGGAGTACTAGAATATAATAATCGACGAAGATGTTAATTAACGCGTTAATTAAAACGCTACATTTATAAAGTTCGATACAAAAATTTATTTCCCGTTAATTTAGTATTAGCGCGATACCTAGCGCGCTAAATAGATGGCAACATCTACGTAGTGTCATTGCTAGCGTGATAATTAACGTGTTAGGACGCATATGTGGCAGTGTATTAAGTATATAGCACTGAGCTGTATGGCATGGAATTTATAAGCACATTCTTGATGCTATGTCTCATGGAATTTAACATGATTCGTAAATTGCGATATAACATTACAAATTGTCGAGGAGATAACTTCTTTACTCGTCACAAGGACTATGAAACCTTCAACAAAGTTTATCAATCCATTGTATTTTCCGAATTGTCTACAAAATTTTGTCCGAAGTATAGAAGTTTGGAGAATATGTGTATTTTAGGCGAGAATATAGGGTTTTACTATCAATCAACGACACTTATAGGTAAGTTCGTATGATTTATTATTAGTGATCGGCATTGTATCCTACGATACGTATATACGGCCTTCGACGTAAATACATAAAAAATAACACATGCATGTAATATGGAGCTGTAACTTGACATTATTTAATAAGAAGTGAAGCGTTTTATGGGCACGTGATTCGCACTTCAAAGAACGATGCATTTAATGGAAAATACTTAACTGTTGTTTTAAAATGTAATGTAATGTAACGGTAATGACGTTGAGGAAAATAAGGACTCGCTCTTACGGAGACTGGGGAAAATGGAGATGGCCAATGGTAAAGAATGCTACAGGCGCCATCTTCCAAGAAAAAGTGTATCTCCAGTGAGGAATACCCGAATAAAGTGTTTATTAAATGAAATCCTTCATTTACATAATACATTTTTATATGATATGAAAGCTTGTCACGAGATTTTCCCAAAAATATTTTATTTATATCAAAGCTTCTAAGTTAGTGCTCACTTAAGCAGCACTTTTCTATGTACATAAATCACAAAACAGTCCAGTACCATTATAATGAAATATTAAAGTAATATATTTTTATTTATTGTTAACACTGAATCTCGTCAATTGCTACGAATAAAAAAGAAATACCTATATTAATATGTAAAGAAAATCGATGAACAAATAGGAGAGAAAGGGATGCAACTATTTTGTCTATTAGCCTATATATCTATTGGACAATTTGGAGAATATTGGACAGGAAATACTATAGTAATATACTACGGCTTATGGTTATATTATAATTCCGGCTTACCAATTCCCATAATGTAACTAAATGACGGTAGTTACATTATCGGAATTGGTTGGTTGGTTACTTGTTTAAGTCAAAATTATGAAACATGCAACATACAGCAGCGTAGTCTATTATGTTCGCACAGTGATAATGATTTCTTTATGGGTTTTCATACCCAATACACGTGCAGAGACACTTGTTACGTGGTTTTTTTTCTGTGTAAATAAAAAGCCGACCCCCCACTGGACCGACTTACCTTCATTTCAAATAAAGTAACTTACGTGGATAGGTTCTTTTAGTGGTTGCACAATCTACTGAGCCCTTCACCCCTCGCTCTTTCTGCTTGTGTTGTATAAATCGGATAAAACAACCACCCTAACCCTACTTCAGTTACTTTGGGTTTTACCGATCGAAGTGACCACTTTTTTGATAATTAGCGCATCTGTAGGTACTTCTAAATTCTATATATTGTATTATAAACGCGAAAGTGTGTTTGTTTATTTGTTCTTCTTTCACGGCTCAACGGTATGATTTTTTGTATGAAGTTGATTGGAAGGATAAAAAGTACCACAGACTACTTTTTGCTACCAAAACCGACATTCTGTGGGAAGATCCATTATTACATATTTCAGCCAAATTATTGAAATGTTTAACGTTGCCTGGCAACTAATGACAAAAAGAAATCGACAATATTTTTATTGCTCTTTGGCTTCCCTACGGGCAACATTTAGTAAAATAATATTGCATTGAAACATGCTCAGTTTTTCGTTCAGGTAATACAAAAGAGAGCCTGCTAAAGCACATAAATATTCCTGGACTACTCAAAGCGAATCATCGTCTAATTTATCGTGGCTCCTCTTGAAACAACTCCCTTTGCTGGAAAATTAGATTTTTTATATTACCCTGAAAATATGTGGTTCATTTAAAATCCTCTAGGGAAGATAAGCTGGAAGAAAAATTAAATCTGCAATTCAGCGAGGGGCAAGCGGTGCAACGCCGCAAATCTCGTTTGAGTTGCTACGCTCGCTTGCAGCTGAGATTTATCTACTACATGTTTGAGAAAATGTTTGCTTTTAACTATAAACACTTTAATATATTGTAGTATTCTGCTCGCTATAACCATAGGCCAAAATATTTAATAAGTCAATGACCAGTGAAAGCAGACTTTAACGCCTAGACGATCAGTTTTTTTTTCCTGTTTGCCTAAAGTAAAGTATAGAAAATATGTACGTGTGATATTATCTGCTTACGTAACCGACACACACGAATATGTGTATTTTTTTACAATGGAAAGAGGTATCTAACCGGTAATTATAACGATAATAAGAAAAATGTGGTTTTTCCATATATTACAACATTTACTTACAAAGGTAGCCTAAGAAGGCTTCCTTGTAATGGTTACACATAACGTATATCTAAAATATCTAAGCGTTATTATTCTGTGAGGAAAAATAGGTAATATTACTTAAATTATTCTTATTATATTTATACGATTATAACCATGCATTGCGTAATAGTGGCCTTAATTAAAAATATCTACTTATAAAAAACGATTACTGAATTTCGACAGTAAGACAATAGTAAAACTCTCTGAGTATTGCAATTTTACAATTCGTATTCATCTGTTTACAAATCGACGATCTAAACTGCACAAATACGATCGCTATATAATATGGGAACAGGGTTAAACCAAATCAAAACGACCGACCTTAACTTGAACCGGAGCGCACAGGTACCGGGCGGCGCAGTGATGTCAGTTAGTCGCGAAATTCATTCATGCGGCAAGCCCACGCGCAATTTGCACAACATTGTCACATTAAAAGGTAATGAGGAAAGAGAACAGCCGAAACACATCAAGCGTTCTGCTCGTGTCGTCTAGGAACTTGAATAAGCATGTTCAGGCCGAATAGACATGTTTAAAATAAAAGGGAAAGGACAAAATTGTCAATGAGAATTTTTTTAAGTTTTTGACGTCCTATCTGTGTTCTTAACTTCTTAATTAATATATATAATATAACAGAATGTTTTAACATTTTTAATATTTCTTCTACCGTCATTAACAAGGCTTTATACTGAATGAAAATTATCGGAATCAACCACAAAGTTTTGTTTAAATGACTTAAATACTTGTGACGAATATTCTCATTATTTTAAGTCTTATTTTTGTGACAAATTGTCTACTAAATTATGTTAATCTGCT
>DWPA01007373.1:0-10369 GCA_018251375.1 Calpodes ethlius | reverse complement strand
AAATAAATAATAATTTGAAGCTGTTATCCCTACTAATGTAATAAATGCGATGTAAGTTTGTTTGCTACACTATCACGCGAAAACGGCTTAATCAATCATCATGAAACTTTGTACACACATTCTTGGATGCATTAAAAGTAAAAAATAGGATACTTTTTATTGAAAGAAAACAAAAATTGAGTAAAGAACAACAGCCAACAGAAATATAAACAAAGTTACAAACAGTATAATATTTTTATAGTTTACCACACTACACTAAAAATTAAACATTTGATTGTATAGTACAATAAAAGTAAGAACTGTTATGTTCATGGCTACCCCGAGCCAATATCAGGTCATACTTATCATAAATAAGCTCTGTTATTCAATCTAAAGCAATTTGTAAATTTCAACTTCGTAGGATAAGAGGTTATATTCCTAATTCAACTTGCAAAATTTGACTCAAACAAACACACTAACAGACTAACAAACACAACAAGTTAAACAAAAGCTTGTAGAACACCGTTTAATGTACGAACGGAACGTTTCAATAACGTCGTGCAGTTGTAACCGACAAGCGTAGTGGTGTACTTCACAGTGTGGTGTTCGAACGCGAGCCGGAACGAAAACCGCTCAAAGAAAGGAATAAAATTCCGGGAACGAGCTTTGTCTCCTCCCCTCAGCACTCCCGGAGCTGCTCGTAGCTCGTTATCCGTTTTGCTGCGTCATACAATGCATAACTACTGCAATTAGTGAAGTCGATATTTTTTATTGCGCCACCGATAAATCCTTTATGAATTTACTTTTGTCTTAATGAAACGAGAATACTTTTATGCTTAGTTCTGCTTGGGTTCATCTGTGTTAATCTAAGCAGTAATTACACGTGGTAATGAGAGTACCTCAAAGCTTGTTAAATTCCCACAAGAACATATATACACTAGTCGTCGGATATAAGTTTCAACGTACTTCCATACTAGATTAGATGGTTACGTAACACTTCCTGCACGTTATTTGATTCTAGGAATCTTTCATAATCAGTATTCATGCGCTGCTATAACACAGTCTTTCAAAAATTATTTTATTATATCCATTTATAGGAATAGGGTTATAAGTGTCTATCGGGGACCGTTATCACGGAAGCGAAGCAAAGAAGGCTACAGTTTACATATTCCGTCGTCTTATGTCTGTCTTGATCCTGAATAAATAATAGTTAAAAAAAATTAACAACACGTTTTTATAGTAACTGTACTGTTTATTAGAGGTCATTCTCAAATGAAGTATTAGGTCATACTTGTTATAAATATGCATTGTCATCGGAACTAAATCAGTATCTAATTTCAACTTTATAATATAAAATAAAGTAGTTCCAATTTAGCTTGCAATATTTTACAACACAATATACAACAAAACTATATTTAATAATGTCTTTTTTATAGCTGACAAAATAAAAAGACCTGCTTACAAACTGATATTGATCAATTGGCTACTTATTTGTGAGGCTATATCATATGATATAAGAGAGAGTGGTGAGGCGTGCAATCAACACCTCGGGGAAACCGCAACCACACGCCCCGAGACCAGAATATCTTCATAACCTGACAACCGGACGGTACTCCTTCTCTATTGCAATATATTTGGGTGGCACAAAAATGTTGTAACAATATGTCAATTGAAGATTAATGAAACCGAAATGTAAAATTGTAGTTGACTATTAATTTGCTACCATACGTAGCTTCATATCTATAACGCATATTTGAAATATAATTATATGAATCGATAGCTGAAGAATCAAAGAATTTAATTCATTCATATAGGACTGTAACTCGCGAAATACGGTGATGGAGGAAGCGTCACCATTTTGAGGTTTATCAGCCACTTTACATATTTTCTATTTAGTATATTTTTTTACTTGGACAAGCTAAAACGTTTTTTAGTAAGCTAAAAAGTTTCAATCGATAGTTCTTCTTAAGATCGGTCAATGGCGTATGTAAAATATTACTATACACGGTATTGTACATAAAATTCGTTTAAAGTAAAAAAACAATAATAAATCATGTATGTACGACGGCCTATTGCTCGTCAAAAAGCCAAGTCAAAATGTAAAAATAGTAGGTACACTGTTTGAATGGGCTTTTCATGACCTGTCCTTTGATATCCATAAAATTCTATATGAAGGAGTAAAACGGTGCCATAAACGTAAAAGAATATAGGTGTCCCTGCATTATTTATTTACTTTAAATCTATGTAAAGGTACAATAAAATTATTTTACAGTAATGTGTTATAAACAAAATGTATATACCTTGAAAGGAGCTATAGTTTTTAATTTAAATAAATGTCGTAGCTTCTCTTAAGTCAAAAGTTACGTTCGTAAACGTATTTACTTACAACACACTGATGTCTCCGACACAACCACACCTCATTTTTATTTTGATCCATTAGTGATTGTGCAGGCCATAGTAACTTGGTATTGTAAAGGATTAGAGAATACTACATAATGCTGCCTCAATAGGATTAATTATTAGAAAATTAAGTGTTGAAAATTGTATGAAATTCATATAGTTGAAAGATTTGAAGTAAATATTAATCTTAAGTCGTTTTCATTCATAGCAATATCAAAGTTCAAAACTTTTTAGATTTGTATGATTTTCGTTCAGAGGTAGGTCAAGATCGAGCTAAATAAATTAGGTTTCGCGTTTCTGTGTACTCAGTCAGATGTCGACCGTTTACGTTTAAATTGAACTTCTTACTTACAGTTTTCACTTTACAGATAAAATTTACACTTGGATCTAGCCAAGTTCAAGTTACTTGAGTCTAATTAGTCACTTAAGCAACTTCGTAGAGTATTCTAAAATGTAACAGTTCTCATTTCGTTCTGCTTACTTATTGAAAAATAATAATTGCTTAAGTTCTTACTTCATTCAAATTCTTAGCTATTGAATAAAGATAGTTTTAAAGCAATTACTTATATATTTAACTTGACTATTGGTATTAGAGTTTATAATTGAAGGAAAGAGTACATAATAACCTATAACTGTCGCTTTGCGGGGCTTGGCTCTCCTCTTACATTGTAAGGAATACAAATATAGTCCACCATGCTGACCAAGCGTGGATTGGCAGACTTTTCACACATTTTGTTTAGCGGTACGAAAGGGATGAGTTATTACTTCTACATATATTTAGCAATGCGAGGGATTTTTGTTGGCTTATATCTTTGGAACCAGCTTTATCGTACATATACACTACAAGACAATTATCAAATAAAATAATAATCACAACGCATAACTGTCCCACTACTGGGCTCGGGTCTCCTCCCACAATGTAAGGGGTAATTATGAAAAAAGGGATCAAATACATTTTAAATGGCAAAGTAATATTGGCTCCAAATTAAGTTCGGTCATTTCATAAACTATGCTGCTAAAATATAAGTTAATAACTGTTCATGTATATGAATGAAGAAGAAATTTAATGACTTAAGTTCTATTTTCATCTAGAATTTGGTTTCAAATCAATAACGTTTTATCTTTAGAAAATTATGACAGTATATCACCTTCCAGGGAGTTAAAAAATAAATTTTAAATAAAATACCATTGCTTAAATGGAAGAGTAATCTACTTATCTTTAACGAGCTGGTGATGAAATGCATCTATTAATTACTCTACTGACTTCAATAACTTGATGCTCTTATTAACACCTAAGAGAATGTTCCATGTTCCATAAAATAGCCGCTGAGTCATTACAATTCTTCATAAAGTATAGAAACACAACGTCGTTGCTTAATGGAGCGAATAATCGTCAATTGATCCCCAACGAACTATCAGTGACATGTGAGTTCATAAAAGTGGTTTTTAAAATAGCATCGACAGACGACATCGCGTCGCGTTGGTTATTGTGAGCGGAGAGCGTGTTGCGTGTGTTGGGACCAATGTGCGGGAAAATAAACAATGTCCGAGTATCGCACAGCTGCAAAATACTATTGACTAGTATTGCCAAGTCCGAAATTAAGTATGGATGCAGAAACGTGGAGAATGTTCTTGTGAAAGGACATGCTTCAAAGTCTAAGTGGATTCGGTAAAATGCTTGTTTAAGAACGCAAGTTGTACTTAAGTGAATGGTATCGAAATATTTGAGGGATGTTTGTGGTATTATAGTCTTTATAACTGGTTCGATTATTTTGTTATACTATAATAATTGATTTTTTGACCATTTAGAAACTGACAATAATGTAGAAGATGCAAAGAAATTTGAGATATTCTATAATTACCTATTCTTTAAACCGATAATATATTACAAATATGTTACATAAGCTGGTCGACTATTACAAAGATTATGTTAAGTTTTATAAAACCAGTAATTTATTTACGTAACTTTTGAAAGCGATAGGATTCGTATAAAAAAAACTGCTATTTATATTAAAAATAAACCTGCTCGCACGACTATAGTAATGCGGGATGCCGAACGACCGTTACAATGTTACTATACCAGTGTGCGAAAATAAACATTGCATACGTTTCACAAAATTGTAATCGCTGCAACTACTACTGTTAAGTACAGGATTCGGAAATATCATTCAAAAGGAATTCATGAAAATGTCCAGCTGAAATAGTCGTGAACTGGAACGAACAAAATAGCGAATGCGATATAGCTAAGTTGTACTGTAAATTCAATAGAAAAAAAAACATATAATTTAAAAATATTTTAATCAAATATATATTTGTATTTAAAGTTATTCTTAGATTCTCTGAACATATGGTGCAACAATATTACTATTCTATATATATCAGACGTATTTTTTCTATTAAAAATTAAGAATGTTGAATCTCTTTAATTATATTTAGATTCCGACTGTAGTACCACAGCCTATGAACTATAAAACCATCTACATCTATGTCTAAAGTAAGCCATTTGTTGATACAAATCTCCAGTGTCGAGATGAATGTCGTACAATTCTCACCGTCGAATTGTTTTTTAAATCATTAACTTGAATTAGGTTTTTATCTTTATAATTGAATTTGCTGTAACTTTTTAATTATGCCAGGTTTTCTTTGTGTGTGAAAGAAATTGAATTGTCTTATTAGATATTATCTTTTTAAAAAGCTTTTATTTGACTTATAACGTTTGATACTATGTTTGAATGTTACTTCGTTCGTATGCTTATTTGGGTTAAACCTTGAAAGCAAAGACAAATACCTCATATCATAGGAATTTGAAATTTTACGTTTTAATTTAGTTTTGATGACAATGTATTACGGTGAGGAATTGAACGAAAGAACTCCTCAATCATAATCAGTATTGTTACAAAAATATTTGCAAGATAAAACCATGTTCTTAGGTTTTAAACTATTAATTTATTTATGAACACCGTAAAACAAAAATCATTAGCAACGACATCTAAAGTAAGTCTACATAACGAAAGAAGTTAAAAAAGATCCTAAAAATTCAACGATTTAATGAGCATCAAATAAGATTTACTTTATTCGAAGAATAATAAAATTATGAAGTAACTTATTTATCCTGGACGAATACTCTCAAGGATACATAGACTAGATCCGATAAGCTTTTCCAAGAAACTTGCGGGCTTAAAGTTAGAAGTGTTTTGTGTTATCGATAACGTAATTATTGTTATACTAATTGTTCCCCGCTGCTTTACCCGTGTTTATTATAGCAATACCTTTTAGAGCCTGTCATAGTTATGATGCATTGAAGTCGTCTTGAATAAAAAAAATATTTTTTTATTCTATCAACAGCTGTCTTCAATAATCTATGTATCCACAATTTAATAAAAATGGCCGATAGTAATTTAGAATTTAAACGTTATCTATCTACGTTGCGTACACTTCAGCGTTTTATTCAGCTATTATTATTGCATTTAAAAATATAAAAACTTAAAAATAAACTAGTTATTATCATGAAATGTTTAATGGGGTAACATTCAGTGACTACCGTAATTTATTTTTATCACTTTTTTCGACCCGTTCAATGTTTGACACAATCTTATCGCATACTAGGACATTACACTTGTGTATCGCTGTTTGATCAATTACGAACGAGTGCGTACAGCTATTTGTATAAAATTTGGTATTGACGTTATAGCCTGAACTGAAGTGCGCGTAAGCTGCATACTTATCTACGATATGAAGTGATATTGTTTAATCTTTGTCCCTACTACATGCTATTGTAAATGTCAGCACGAATTTTAAGCTTTTGTCTTAGTGTGGGAAATAGTCTACGAAATAACTGCACCCATTTGAAACATTTTTTCTCTATTCGAAAGGTATATTATTCCGATTGGATATAAGCTTATTATACATGTGTAACTTATATATATTTGTAAAACTTAATATCCGTCAACATAGTAAAAAAATCGTGCATCTTGATAGCTCGCAGGGAATTTGTTGTGTACATAATTCACGTTAAATAATGTCTGGCTAAATTGTTCCTCATTAAGAGTTTTAAAAATAAGTTCGTGACATAATCATGTCTATCTTATCATAAAGATAAAGTTAATTTTTTTTATCAAAAATAAGAACTTATTTGTTAAGCTTTTATAATCGATGTGATGTGTGTGTACTTTGATATATATTTATTTAAATATGTTTATTATCTCAAAAATATCTTAGAGCATATTTATCCTTTACAATATAAGATGTTATCTTGGAGATATCGTAAAATATCCGCGACTAAAATTTATATGACAGCGATCAACGATATTTATCCGGCGGCATTCAGATAAATCTTTCTTCAATACACAGAAAGCCGGGTCGGGGCGCTAGTTAGTAATTAATTAACATAATAGTGATCACTACTAAAGGCCAAAGTATAAACTTATATTCAGGTAGAGCGAGCTTCACAGGTCCGAGGTCGGGTCCACCATCTCTATCCTCTAAATAAAAGGGTTCGTTTACGAATCAAAGCTAAGGGTAAAATAAGCGGTTTAGAGGGTAGACGAGCAACTTAGTTGACTCATACCGATAGTGTCTGTAACAAGTTAATATATTGTGTAGTCACAAAATATATATGTACATTAAATCCACAAGTCCTGTTCACATATTATATTTACAAATGATGTGCGTCTTTATAGAATATTAAAAAAATATTGATAGCCCGTGGATCATGCAATAATAGCATAATAGGTAATAAAATACTACTATCATAGAAAATATATATTACAATCAGGTATATGAATAAAAAATCTTTTTACGTTTACTATTATATACTATTAAGTACCATCAGGTAGTACCAGTGTATTTTGTGTGACATTACCAATACAACCAAGTAATAGAAGCACGTACATAAAAAAATCGCAAGAGAGACCAGCTCGCTTAATCAAATCGTTTAACCATCTGCAGTTGCCAAGTGTCGTGGACTATAGACTATGTGAGTGTATGGATTATGAGAGAGATCTGCGCTCAGCATTGGAAAATTTTTACTTGACAAATAGCTCGAAACAATTACTTGTAAAATGTACGATGTAACCCCTTCGCTACTACAACACTACGTCAATTTGTTCAGCTGTTTTATTTAATTCTCTGTTGTAGTCTTAAAACAACACATAACCTGTGCAATGCACAGTGTTTGAAGATTACTGTGTACTATTTATTGATGTCAATCTCGCGACCCACACTTGTCAGGCATTCACGAGCGCTCATATTTTCCGCGCGATTTATAGCTTATATTTGCCAATTCTGCGAGGACGGATTAATACATAATTCATGACATGTTTGTGGTGTAACGGGGAAAGTTTAATTTCGGGTTACAGTAGGAGAAATTAAACAATTTAGAGGGATTCTCCCGTTTGTAATAACATTGAAGCAGCTTTGTTAAAATTTAATTGATCTGAAATAGTTTTTCAAGCTCTTAATCTTTCATTTTTAATTTATCATCTAACTATCTACACCTGACATAATTAAAACCTTTCTCTTGTAACTCGCTTATTTCACTTAAATCGCGATTACCGACACAAAAGGAACTCACTAGCCGCATTATAAACGTGTATTACACAAGGGGCAGCGAAATGGTTCGTTAACAAGGGCTCACCTTATTGTGAAGCAAACAGGACTTTATCTGGGTTATCATAATTGTCACGCGTGATGGAGGGCTCTAAGCGAGAGCTCCGTGACTGGTGACCCGAGGTGTTCCGTGTTCAAGGGTTGTTAGCCGGCGATAGTGACATATGTCACGTATCACAAACATCACTTCTGTAGCTGGGAGGTATACGCAATGTTTGTTTAATTATCGATCATGTTAACGCCCTCTGTTTACTATATGTATAAGATTTCATATTGTAGTGTCGAGTGCTAATGAAAAGAAAAGCATTTGTAACGTAGCCTTGTAATATTTGGTTTTAAGTGGACATTAGTCCTATTTGTTTTTATATATCTTTATTAATTTTATTTGCTTTAGACTGAAATTATTAAAATTATTATTTATTTTTAAATGGAAACTAGACGTTCCTTTTTGCTTTTGTTTATTTACCTCAGCGTAAGGCTCGGGTTTCCTCTTAGGCTGAAACTATTAAATCCTGTTTCATTTCACTAATATATGCTACTTTGTGATATCCACAATGAAAATTTCCTGACCTTAGTCCTTCTCCATTAGCATTTGTTGCTTTCAGTTTCAATATCAAGTTCAAAAACCAACATTCCAAATGACCTTTTACTCCTGATCCAATACATGACCAAGATAGTGCATAGTGAACCATACGTAGAAATACTCTGTAATAAGAAATTGTTTTAAACTTTTACATCTTAAATTATTAATCTATCTACAATCAATCCTATCTATAAATACGCTTATCTATCTAAAACAAACTGAACAAATATTTCCGCAAAGTATGTGTACAATTGCGTAGATATATTAAAATATTGTCTAATTTTTTGTGCAGAATCAGGACACGCTAATAAACCTTAAGAGGACACATTATTCTCAGTTAATTTGACAGCTGTCATTCCTCATCGGATTTCCATTAATCATGGCGGCCGTCGGCTGAATGCGTCGCAGGTAGGGATGTATAACAGAATTTGTACGTTGTACTTGACACGTCGTGGTATGGCTAAATTAGCTGATAGCGCTTATCTTAATTGAACAAGCTCGCGTCGTGACCGACCTGTTTCGGTTGAAGGGCTGTTATATGTCGACACTAAGATATTGATTATATTACGTGTTATACGTGGGCAGTAGGGCTGTGGGTTAGGTCGT
Source organism: Calpodes ethlius (assembly GCA_018251375.1). Classification (NCBI taxonomy): domain Eukaryota; kingdom Metazoa; phylum Arthropoda; class Insecta; order Lepidoptera; family Hesperiidae; genus Calpodes; species Calpodes ethlius. The sequence continues at coordinate 1,194 of DWPA01007373.1, read as the reverse complement.
GTGGTTTTTCATTTAGATCGGATATTGTTCTCAAAAAAGTATTCCTCTGTACGAAGTGAAAGGGAGCATATCAAATATTAATATTATATAGAGGAAAGTCTTTTTTTAATGGAAATCTGAAAACTACCTTGCTGATTTTGAATTTTTTTTGTAAGAAAGCTCGATCTATTGAAACATAGGGTACCTATTGCGATATGGGATAAAAAGGCTAGAATATCTCAATAAACGCCAAGCAAGACGGAAAAATTCGGAATATGTTTGAGTTATTTCAGCGTGCGCTGCAAATACCGTTAGAGTTAGATGAAGACAATATGTGTTGGGATTTGTTTTTTTTAATAAATCTAAATAAAGGTCTGCGATAGCATATAATATCTATCTTTGTTATGTGGAATCCGTTATATTCAAAATAGTGAAGCTTAAATTTAAATCAAAATAGGAGGCCGGCCTCTTTTAAATATGTAATTAAATCTTATCGAAATAAATATATTTGTCACTTCTGATATTTCAGGCAGATAAACTTTATCTTTTGCACTAAGTAATTTCAATTTAAGATCAAAAAGTTCAAAAGTTATGACAATAACAACGTAGTCGAGCGCGTCTTAAAGAAATAAGTTTTTATTCATAACTGTTTGTAGACCTCTCGTCAACAATAATGTATTATGCTGCCTGAAGTTATAGATTAATAAAATATTGATAATAGGGAAGCTCTAAAGTGTAGTGTACTTTAGACAAGGGAAACTTCAATTAAAAAAATATGTGTTGCAAATAACTTTATCATAAGAAAGCTTCAGAGCCGCCAGTGATGTGACTTAAAAATTGTACGTACAGAGGTGTTTATTATATTTATCCGTCTTCGCTTGTAAGACAGTCAAAATATGTATATGTGAACGAAGCCGCGGTAGGATGTTATGCAGAGTACTATATTTTAACCAAAACGAAGTGAGGGCGGCAACGTTAATACTAAATAAAACACAGTATTTCATAAGCGCCCTGACAGACTAATTTTGGGCTTTAACGAAGCTGTCATTTTGCACTTTCCTTATAATATAGACAAAAACAGTATATACGTTCGCTTTACTACTTTATACTTCTTATATTACTAGATGTTTCGCGCGGCTTTACCCGCGTGTGAAAATAGAACAGCAAGAAAACGGTTGTCGATTCATTTCTATTTTTGGTTGCTGGACAAGGTTT
>DWPA01007372.1:0-10372 GCA_018251375.1 Calpodes ethlius | reverse complement strand
CGTTTCACGGCTCAAGAGAGAGTCGTTTTGGTATATGATTTTGTGTTGAAATAGGAAGATGAAGAGTGCCGTAGGCTACTTTTTATCGCGAGAAACCATCTTATTTCTGTGGGAAAATCCATAACGATGTATATTTCAGCAAGATTAAATAAAGTGCAACCAATGATAGACAGGAATCGACAACCTTTTTATTGCTGTTATTTTCACTACGTGAGCAAAGCCGCGGATGATATCTTGCTTTATATAAATATTTTCTCAACGAGTATTTTATAGGTAAAGTCATCTAATAAGTAATATCTGAAATGGAGTTATCGAAGTTATATGAAATAAAAAAAATGTAATCATAAAAAATTTCACTTTGTAAAAAATAAGTATGTTCCTGATTTTATTGCGAAACGATGTTATGATCATAGTTCAGGGGCTCGATTCCATTACAATTCGTACCTTGTCGCACAACATCCCACGCGTTACATTCCAGGTCACAGGCATTAATTCCTTAACCTACTTATACCTTAACCTTTTTAGTTGTAAATAAACGGTAAAGTATATTTTTTTTTTATAAATGTTTCTTAATACATTAAATCTTTTATAACTTCATACTTGAGTATGAAATTAATGTTAATTCTATTAACGTTGCACAACTCGTGACTTGAGAAACAATCGCTATCATAAAACCTTATGTGAAGATCATACTGCCTAATATAGACTTATTCAGCTTTAAAACTTCCAAAAGCAACAGTCGTTAAGAAGAAAACAGACATTGGCTCGTTTAACACTCTAATCAAAAAAAAAGATCAGAAACACTCAAAAGAGTATGTGCATCCAAGGGAGTTTCTAGATGCTTAATTTTATAATGGTGTACGATTGTCATAAAATCCACCTAATTTTCAGTGTTATGTTTACAAGTTAATACGAAACCTTATTTTGGTTAATGTACTCTTTACAGTCGTTTCCTGATGACTGCAAGTTGTGACTATCTATGTCAGTGTCGGAAAAATTCATGGCACTGCGCACACTAGTCTCGCGCGCTTTCGCATTCATTTATCGTATGAATGACCAACTGGCCTATCTCTAGTCCCTTCAACATTAAATACAACAATAATTTTTTCTACATTTTCTACACAAGCAAACTAGATACTTGAATCCTTATCAATAGATCGATATATTAGATAGATAGATAGATATATTAGTGCATCGTGATGTTCACCGAATTCTTAATATTTTGTTCCACCTTCACATCTCAAATACGATTCATTCACATTCTGCAAGACTTAGGGCGTTCAAATTTCAAATGCGTAAAGACATAATAGGGAAGACGGGGTAACATAAATGTATCTTTACTAATTTTAAATATTTTAATGTGGAGTAATACATTTGAGGAACGTTCGAATACCTCACAGACTTGAGATCTGATACTGCAGCTGAAAATTATTAAAATATTTGATAATGATTCTAAAAAAAAATTGAATTGAAGTAAAAAACCTTACCTGTGGAAATGAATTCAAATGTTAGAGTTACATCGAATAGCACAAGGCCAAAGACCAACAAACTTGGACCAAAAAACGAAGCCTTTTACACCACAAATACACAATACAAAAGTATACTGTATTGTAAGCCACATGTAACTGGCAATCCATTGTGTTAAATGTCCTAGTTGTATCAAAAGGCGATCTTATTACCACATGAATACATGACTGAATAGCGATCTTTTCCATAAACCTTTGGATAAACAACATTCATGAAAATTATAATAAAGCAGGATATTCCGTAGTCCATATTTTTGCTCGTATAGTTACATAGGTGCTTTGCTCGTAGGAAGGCTGTTGAGTGGTAATTTAAGCAATATTGTAAGCGATCAATCATAGCAGTATTACTGACGTCTATTTCACAGGACCGTTTTCTGGAAAGATATTACCTCTTAGTTACAAAACACAAAAATTTAATTAACTGGTTTTATGTCAAGTAGAACCTACCATATTCTGGTCTCATTAACAGACCTAGTACAACTTGGATGGACTTTTCAAGTTTGCGTCTGTCGACATTTTGGGTTACTCAGATAACATTCTAGGCCGTATTGGGGAAGCATTTACGTCTTTCGCCTACGCGAGGAGCAAACGTTTAAAAAATAATAACTTTTATGGACAACGACAATATGTACGTTTTGTATAACATATAATGCAATGGTGGGAGTGGGCAGTGGCCACACCCTAACACCTTTTTTCTTCGCTCTTCTTTCTTGAGTGGTGATGCTATTGATCATCATCATCAACATCCATTGACGACGGAACTAATAATCGTCTTCAATTAGCTATTTACATTGAAATAAATAAAATAATATTAGATAGGTAAAAAAACCCCACGGAAATAGGTCCAAAAATAAAAATAAAAATATTCTTAGGTACCTATACCTCGAATTATCGAGTATTATATGCTGTACATATTATTAGATATACTGAAAATTAATGCGCAATCATTTCTCACCCCAATAATATACCTATCATTCGCCTTTGTTATAGATCTGGGTCTCAAAGATGAGACATCATTCATAATTCGCGACAAATTAGGTTCAGGTAAAGTATATTATATAAGTACGTCTTGTAATTCATTTGTACCCATTTCGTTTCTGTTAGATGGTACTTAGGTAAGGTACCAACCTACTTTTATAATAATGGTACGTCATATTTGAATATAGGTAATATAGTATGAAATAAAATCTTCATTGGGATGTTCAAGTATGTTTACTAAGTAAGTTTACTATAATCTTTGATGTCTTTAGATATTATTGATCTTCTAGGAATAATAGTTTTGTTATTACATTCTGATTTCACTTGTGATTACTTCGATGTGTTTGATAAAAAATATATTTATATCTAAATAAATTGTTTGGTAGGAGTCGTTTAGTATGCCAAACCATGTACAATATTAATAAAAACGCCTACTTGTTTACATTGATGTTAGGTAAACGCTTATAGGATTTCAATTTAAAATGTATTAACTTTGAGTAAGTCAGAACACAGATTAGGAGAAAACAAGGACAATTTTTCTATATACAACTTTTTTCTAGATAATATTAATATGGGCAAGTTGTAATATATGTATATTGTAATTCAAAACACTAAACTAAAATAATACAAATGTAGTTTTGGTTGATTCAAATTTGTTATGTAAAATACCTATATTCGTCATCATAATATTCATCACCTTACTAAATCATAGAGCCTAACTTGTAAATTTCTAACTCTACGCATTCATGTTAACGCAACATTCACGTCCGTAACATCAAGTTTTGTTCTGTCACTGTTACTGTCATAATGACAGTGACAGGCGACTCAGCTGACATCAAATAAAATGAAGTGATTCAATTTTAAATTAATGTTATGATATTTGACGTCTTTTATCGAATTAATTACAAAATATGTTTTGATTTATAAAACTAATTAGTGAATCTATCAGTTTGTTAATCAACCTAATCAGTTATTGTAAAAAAAGTTAAGTCTCTATTAACTGGTGTTGTGTTATTTATTTAAAAACTATAATAACAATGAAAGAAGCAAAAATAAGCTCCCACCTTTCAGGTGGTAGACTAAATGTATCATTATTGCAAGAAACAATGAGAAAAGAACTTTTAAACTTGCTTCAACAGTGCGAAGGACCAAAGGTCTGTTCAGATGTTTCTATAATAAATATAGATAATTGTAAAAATGGCAAAACATGGTTTCATGTTTTTATTTGTTTTGTTTGGCACAACTGTTCTACTGACATAGCTCAATTTCCTTAGAATTGAGCACGCTGGATCATATTTCTTCACTGCAAATTAATAGTTCGTTTTTCAACTACCCTAAGTATTAGAAATTCTAATATCATCTAAGATTAGATAAACTTTAGACTGCATAATTGATATCTAATGATAAAATTTAGGAAGCGGCTTAATCCCTTCATCAATCAGTACTTATTTCCCCTCCAAACGTGGTAGCTGATCATAAATTTTGGCTTCGAGTATTTGTAATAAATTGCAGAAAGAGTGAGAATGTTTCAATAGTTTACATATCTTATTCCTTATAGCTGACAAAATCCAATGATATAACTAAGTTGTGATATGGAAATGTACTAAAATATCTCACATTAATTATCTGATTTTTGCTTCAATATACATATTTTTAATCGTCATCATCATCCTTACAGGTTACTATTTGGGATGAATGGTTAGCAGGTCCTGTGGGGCTAGTGGCCCAGTATTCTTTATTAAAAGAACATGAAGTAGCCGATATGTTCCCGTTGCGACCGGGCAGTCTCCCCACCATCTCTGTCAAACACATCATATTTATTGCAAGACCTAAACTAGTTCTGATGGATTTAGTTGCTGACTATATTAATTCATTACGGTAAGATCAGTAATAAGTAAAAGAATTATCATTAATATATTTCTACTATTTATAATTCACCACATATTTATAGTTCTATATTAGTAACAACTTAAGTGTTACACTTGGTAATAGGTGTAAAGGACCATATGCTGTCTAATTGCCTGAAAACTAGGGCCCCACTTTCATACATTACATAAAAAATAATATTGTTAACACAATAAACACTGTTATGAATAATTTTATTATCTCATACTTATTTTCCTTCATCTAGAACAAAGCCCGCAACACCAGTTGAATTCCACTTATTCTTTGTACCAAGAAGAAGTGAACTTTGTGAAAAGCATTTGAAAAATCGTGGAGTATTCTCTAATCTACAAATACAGGAATTCAAATGTGACATATACCCAGTGGATAGTGATTTAATGTCATTAGAACTGCAGAATGACTTTAGGTAAATATTTTTTTTCTTTATTTTTATATTTTTTTACATAGAATAAGTCAGTGCTTGACTACTATCCCACCTGATGGTAAATGGCGATGTAGCCTATAATGTTGTGTGCACTAACTCATAAAGAGCCTATTCACTCTCCTTTTGAAAACTCCCAAATTATACTCAGGAGGGAACACCGACTTAGGCAAGCTATTCCATTCCTTCGCAGTATGCATAAGGAACGACAATGCAATTTTTTTCTTTATATTAATGGATCTTAATAAAATGTATTTGCTTCAATATTTTATATCTATCATAGACATTGCTTGGTGTATTTTATTATTATGAGTTACAAAATAGTAGATATTCAATATATAAACATTATAACTGTATTTTTGTTCAAAAATGTTATCATTTCATACAGAGAAAATTATTTGGAAGGAGATCCCACTTGCATCTATAATGCAGCCCAAGCTTTGAGAACAATACAGCAGTTGTATGGCATAATACCACGAGTACTTGGGAAGGGTCAAGCTGCAAAACAGGTAAATATTTATATTAATGGTTTCTAGATTACATTCAATTACAATTAATATATTTACTTACACATGTTGTTAAATGTTATCTATTTTAACAATTATCATTAGAATGGGTCTCAACATATTAAACTATTACACAAAATTGATTTAATCATTCACATAAAATAACACAAACATAAATAATAATTGCTGCAAATGCACATCTGATATTTTTATTCATGTATGTAATTGTGTTATTTATAATTAAGTATGTGTTATTTTCATTATTTCAAACCGAAACAATTGGAAAAAAGAAAATAATGTGTAGCGATAAATGATAGTAAATCTTAAGAGAATTTAATACAGATCTTTGACGATAGTAACACTAGCTATATCATAATACATCTAATTGTTGTTTTATTTTAAGTAGTGTAAATATTTTATAGTAGTATGTAAGTTAAGGTTAATAAAACAGTCATATTAACATATACTTCTCTTGTTTTTTATACAATTATTAAAATTTAATAATCTTAGAGGATTATATTATTTCCAATTGCAATCCAATAAGTGTAATGTAATAGAAAGTTATAAACTATTTCTCGTTACATATCTACTTATTAATAAGTATAAATGAAGTGTAAAAATATTCTATTACATGTAATTTTCTGGGTTGTTAATAATAAAATGGGATTTTCAAGATTTTCAATTGCCATTGCATTTTAAGTGCCAATTTTTCTTACTAAATACAAACAGACATTAAATTCATTCTTCTTAACTTTAAACAACAGGTATGGCAACTGCTATGTCGTCTGAACAAGGAAGAGCAGGGTCTGGGCCCCAAGGGGTCCCCGACCTCGTGCATCGATCAGCTCGTCATTCTGGACCGCGCTATTGACTTCACCAGCGTCATGGTCACGCAGCTAACTTACGAGGGGCTTATTGGTACATAGTGAGATTTATACTTGAGTTTTAAGACTTAGCCTATCTATTAGTACCCTGCCCGTGAAACGGGGGATCTCGGGTTCAATCTCGTTAAACAGACATTTATGTGACGGACAATCATTTGCATTTAGGTCGTGGTGTTAGTGATGTCTTATTGTTGTTTGTATTTGTAATTTCCATATATCGACGATTCGTGTGGTGCAATGGTTATTATACCGGACATCCCTTTCAAAAATACCTAGATTCGATCGCTAACTAGGCAGAAATTTGAATGACGTATTTATATTTCTGTTCACGTTCTGAGTAGTAATGTGTCTCTAGCGTTATTTTTTATTATTTTATTAAACGACTGAAGTAATACGGCAATACACTTCACGGTAAATCTTACTCCAAATGGAATGCTATCACAAATAGGTAAAGAAGCTTACTACCTTAAGTGTGGTTCTAATTACAGTAAACTAACTATTTAACACAACGACAAACGGGCAAAGGGCCCGACCAAGCAACAAAATTGTAACAATTGTAAATTTTAATACAATAGAGTAAATTTGATGTTTCTTTTAGATGAAATCTACGGCATACGGAACTCGACGGCCACGTTCCCCGGCGATAAGTTCGTGAGCGCAGACGACGCGAGTCCGGAGGTGACTGCGAGGGAGAAGAAGAGAGTCATACTCAACTCTGGCGAAGAACTGTTTACCGAGCTCAGAGATTGTAGCTTCAATGCGGTGAATATAAAATAATTAATAACTTTAAGTTAACTTAAGTTAAGGAAAAAAAGTCAGATATTTTTTTAATTTCTGTTTCAATGCTTAGTATCAAAAGTTGAAATATTAATATAACGGCGAAACTTGTACTCGGGATAATTCAAGTAGTAACTAGTTAGTAGCATTACTAGTAGAATAGTTCATGTATTATACTAGCATTTGGGTTTACCCATAAGAGTTATTTGTCTTGCCTCTTTTCCCGGGATCACTTGCGGTAGTTTGAATTTCAAAAACTTAAAAAAAAGAAGTTGGAATAAAAATAGATTTCATTTGTTTTTGTATGTATGGTTTTATTTTTAAACATTGATCTCAGGTAGGTACAGCCTTATCGAAGAAGGCCCGCATAATCAAGATGCAGTTGGATGAGCGGCACAACGACAAGTCGGTGCAGGAGATCAAGCACTTTGTGTCGCGTCTGCCGCAGCTGCTGGCCAACAAACAGTCGCTGGCCACGCACACCGCCATCGCGGAATGCATCAAGGAGGTTCGTATGCGTTAATGAGCCCCCTCGTCCACCGTGAGTGTAATTATCATCATCATTACAACCCATAACTGTCCCACTGCTGGGCTCGGGTCTCCTCTCGTAAAATGAGGGGTAAAAGCCTTAGTCGGCCAAGCTGAATGTAGAATGAGCTCGTAATTGTCATACAAAATGAATGTTCTTGGAACTAAACCGATATGCAAAATTCCAACTCGGTAAAATGGGATTAAATTATATATTTAAATTGAAAGATTTCACTGAAACAAAAACAAACATTCATAGTTAAATAAAAGCTTGTAAGAATACTGAAAATTGAATTACACAAAGGCGACCTCATAGTAGGAATGGTTAATGCGATCATAAATTGAAAATTGTACCGTGTCGTGTTCGTTATAAGGAACAGCGTAGATACAAAAAAGGTAAAAATCCTTCTAAAGAAATAAATTTGAAAACATTTGGTTCAGGTCACGGACTGCTTCGAGTTTCAAGACACCATCAACTGCGAGGAGGACTTTTTGAATTGTTTGGACAACGAGAAAATTTGTCCGTACATCGAAGATCTCATTGCAACAAAAGCCCCTCTTAATAGGGTGAGTACATATGCCCGTTTTATCTCTGTTATATAAATAGAAAAAATGTATTTTTTGAACCGACCGTTAACTCATGCCGTTTTGGTTTCATTACTTTTGGTAACATTAAACATTCGTCATGATATTAGTTGATTATTGCCTTACATATAATTACATTTTAAACAAACGCATTATTAATTAATACGTGTGCTAAGAAGTTTGATTCGCTAGTTTTTCTTTTTGGTAATAAATAATCTTTCCTAAATATGTTTTTAGGTAAAAAGGTGATAAACAAAAAGATACCTACGTTAGCACGTAGACTTAGCAGTCTATTGACTGAATAATCACATGAATTATTTTGAATTTTTGTGACTATCATAAAACACTTATGGCGGGTATAGAATTTTATTCATTCATATACGTAACGTTGACAGGTTCTTCGCCTGATCTGCCTGCAATGCGCCACGGGCTCCGGTCTCAAGCCGAAAGTTCTAGAGTACTACGAGCGGGAAATAGTCCAAGTGTACGGCTTGAAGCATTGGCTCACGCTGTGCAACTTGGAGAAGTGTGGACTGCTCAAACAGCAGACCGGCACCAGGCAATACGCTATCTTAAGGAAGGTTTGTGTCTAATGAACCTTCACTGTTTCCACAATATACATCTTTGGACTAGACCAATTTTATGCATAGTTTATTCATATACATTAAAATTAAATTTCTGTATGTTCGTGTCCGCAATACACGTAAATTACTTGATGGATTAAGTTTATATGAGATGGTATTTTAAAGGAAGTGGTTTGTATAATATAATTATATCCAGATGTAATGTAAATTCAAAATCATAAATATTTATAATAATTTACCTAAAATTTTTCATCGTTGCTATAGTAACCTTTGGGACATAGGTATGTTCGAAACGAAACAGCAATACATTGATATATTTTAAGATTTAAGCTTCCCGTTCGTACTATAATGATACAAAATAAAAAATTAAGTGGCTATTAAATCAAAATATATTAGCTGTAATTTATCAAGTTATATATGCTTAAAAGTTCTCTTTTCTAAAATTAAACAAATACAATATCGTTTGTTTAATGTATACTTCTTTTCTCTTTCTCTCAGGCTCTCAATCTCACTGTCGATGAGGCCAATTTGAATGAAGAAGAGAAAAGCTTCTTGTACTGCAAATACACTCCGTTGACTGTGCGACTCGCGGAGCACGTCGCGAAGAGCAAAGGGTGGGCTGGTATGTGTATGTTTAATTCTTTTTGACCTTTACATAGATGTATAAGTGGCTCTATCAATCCTATCCGCTAGCGGGAACGGGAACGGGAACACGAAAATATTCATTTCTGGTCTCTCCTCATGAGGTGAGGGGTATACTTGGTATAGGACTAAGTGCCAATTGGTAGACTTCACACACCTTTCAAGAACATTACGGAGAACTGTCAGGTGTGCAGGTTTTCTCACGATGTTTTCCTTCACCGAAGCAAGTGACAATTAACATATTTTTTTGGAAATTAGGGGTGCGTGCAGGTTTCGATCTCACTCCCCCACGTTCGGGGAATCAACGTTCGAACCACTAGGCTGTCACAACGACAATAGGACCAAAGATACTAATGCACTACATCACTCAGTTGAAATTGAATGTATATAAGTAATGACCTATTAGTATATACTAATAATACTACAATTAGTAATATTACTAGCTTGGGTTACCCTCCTAATTTTTAAACCTGAGCTTTTAATTAAAGACCAATTAAAAAGGAGATTCATCATCCGCCGCATACCGAATATTTGACAACGCATCAGCAAATAATAGTTCGAGGTATCGGTCAACATTTACCATGAGAGTTGTGGCTCGACTCATGTTACCGAGTAGTCTGACAATGAAACATTATAATCCTTTCAACTGTAAGTTACATCACTATCCAATTAATTCTGCAGCGACTGGTAAACAATCGTTAAATAATGTTATTCGTTTAATAATATCCGGCTTAATTTGTCACAGTTGGTCATGTACATTACAACATTAATTGGACGTAGTTATGCAAAATAGTACCAATCATAAAAACTAACTTTTGAGAAAATATGCCTTTTAGTAAAATTTAAATTTTTAAATTTCATTTAAATATTTCATTATGAAAAACGTACCATGCAGCTTGAATATTTTTTTGCATATACCAAAGTTTATGTGGAGATGCCATTTGTCGTATAACCAAAACGGTTTTTATGCGTTGGATCCATTTTGCATAACTACGTCCAATTGTAGTTATAAAATATACCACAAAGTTTGAATTAA
>DWPA01007371.1:0-10372 GCA_018251375.1 Calpodes ethlius | reverse complement strand
TCGACGTAGCTGATGACAGTCAACTGCCCTTATTATTTATGATCACTCACCAAAACATTTGATTTATTCACTAAAAAGTTGAAATCAAACCGGCTGCGCAGTACAAGAATTCTTCATAATACACAGAAATATTTACCGTTTCTGTATGAATTTCAAGAACTTAATTGTTGTGTGTATTTTTTTCAAATTATGAAGCTTTGTGCCATCAACTTATTAACACAGTATTTATGGTATAAATGTATAGTTTAAGAAGAGTTTAGTTTACCCCAGGTTAGTTAGATTTGGACTTTGTTAATTCTATCTAACTAATAGTTTATTATTATTATTATTATTTTCAGTACCAAAAAAATATTATTAATATTCAATATTATATTCGTAAGCAAGCCTAACGACATGCAAATACATGAAATTATTTATATTAATAATATTAAAATTTTCATCACATGTAACAATCTCGATTCCAGAATTAATCGCTTAACCGAACTTTTCTAGATTAGTGTTTCTTATATAGACTTTTAGATAACAGAAAACTACTTTATAGATGAGGTTTTGCTCAGCTAGGCATAGTAAGAGAAAGGTACGGAAATCGTCAAGAAATCGTACGGAAGCACTCTAAACGCAACACTTGGACTGATTTAATAGTGTTTAAATACATGATACCTCAGATAATAGAACTTTGTAACACAAGACTAATATATTATATATTTTTTTAACTACTCAACCCTCAAATATTCATGATTTGGATAAAGCTTTGATTGTCAAGAGTGAGTTATTTTTAGTTTAAATTTGTAATAAAACTTTAGTTATAACATAAAAACCTAAATGCAATCATGATTTCAATAAACGAACCTACAAAATTATATTTTTTATATATTTATCGAATTACAGCAAAATTATAAAATATGATTTTATTATTTATGTACCCGATATTGTAAATGTTACCTGTAATTGAGCAGAAAATTACAAGACAAATTAATTAAAAAATTAATGAATATTCTGTTTTTGCAATTCCATTTATAACCTATTCTATTGATTCACACACTTTACTAGAATGAGAATAATATATCTTAGACACTTATTCTTAATATGATTTTTGTCACAAATTAACAATTTTTGTAATTCAAAAAATTTAATTATATATTTACTGTGTTTGTGAAGTAAAAAATGACAAATATGAAATTTAAGTAATATAAGTACTTCTAGCTTGTGAACATTACAATAGTTTACAATCTCTCAACGTATTTCACTTTATTACTCGTTTAAATAATCCATATTAAGTCAAGAGTTAAGTCTCGTTTAAGAACGACACTAAAGTTGCATTTTCTTTCGCGTCAATAATACTCCATTTTGTTTTAGGTAGCACACCAACAAGTATATTATATCAAACAATTACAGCTAGTTAAGAAATACAACGGAAACAAGAAGCAAAAGAGTACAAATACAGTTGTAATAAACACGTAATGAAAGGTTGAGATTGCGTGCATAAGTTTCGTGTTTAGCTTTTAGAGACGTAAAATAACGTATTTTTTATAAACGATTTCTTACCACGTTGCGTTGAATAAATGTTTATAAGTCACGTCTTTAGTACAACCCCGGGTGAACGTAATTATTGTATTTATTGTAAGTACTTTTTAATAATTTAACACGCAGTATGGGAAGGGTGGTAAGTTTAATAAATACTGTATCAGATTACGGTCATTCTTATTGAAATAAAATAAAAAAGGCTATTATTAATTACATGAAATTTTCACTAAAATAAAATAAGTTATACTTTAATTTAAAACACGTTTTTAAAGATAACATGGTTTAGCGACTGTATAAAATGTCCACCATTGAAGAGTTTCCTCGTTTGAACCCAGCCCTTAATATAGTATTAGGCTATGATCGTCATAATAATGCATTGTCTTAAGCTTAAGCAATGTCAAAAATTTCAATTTCGTAGGACACGAGAAAGTAGTTCTCAGCTCAACTCAGCTTGCAAGATTTGACCCACAGTGACCAACTAATAAAGATTGCAAATTAATAAAAAGCTTTTAAAACCTTATCTCAGTATTTAATAAACACAATAACATATAAAGAATAACATTAAACTGTTATTAATAAAAAAAAAGCCAGTCTGTAAACTCCGTAGTATTAATATTCAATTATTCCATCAGTGTGCGCTCATATAATAGAGGAAATCCATGAATGGAGATAAATTCTCGTTTACTCGTGTACCTCTTTCGTATTAGGAGAAAGACTCAGAATTTATTCAGCCAACGCTAGAACGTGAGAGCATTCCAAAGAATGGACATATGAGACTGGCACGTCCTTAAAGGAAATTTTTGTGTCAATTGCCACCCTCTTTCGTGACTCGAGAGAAATATCTCTGATATCTATAATACTTTCCCTGAAAATATGTAGATTAGTTAGAAGTTACAATTTGTATTGAAATAATAAAGATAGTGGGAATTTTGTAACTTTGTATTTAAGTGAGAAGTAATCTTGAGAAGCATGGAACTTACCTAAAATTTTTTCGCCATTTGAAAAGGATATTATTTTGAATCGACATATAATAATATATATATTTATTAATTCTACGGCGTACCCTGTGTGAATAGTTCAAATTACATAAAAATAATATACGACTGAATTGTTGCTTTTTAAATGTTTTGAAAATAAGTCCGCGGCAGCAGACATTTTTCTCCTTAAGAAAACTAAGAGATTATTATCTATATATTAATACGTGAAGCAAAAACTTCGGACTCCATTTTACGAAAGTTGCGCGGGCGGAGGAGTCTGAAATTAAGTACACTTATAGTTTATATGTAGGAGAAGTGTAGAACGCTAATATTTTTCAATCATATTGCTTATAAAGTGCAATAAATCAATAAATACAACATTAAACACACTACCATGTATTTGACACAGATACGGTTAATAAGTCACATATACTCTTTTGTTTATAGTGAAAACCAATCTGAAGAGAATTTAAAAGATTAAACAGTGTCAATGCGAACTAATCCTTTGACATTATGAATTACGGTCAAAATTCGAGCAAGGAACGGGTCTACTTTAAATAAATCACGCTTGGGCCGAGGGTTGGAACATCGTTTCGCAAGAATAGTTGAATCCTTAATAAGCCTCTAATATTGTAAGTATTATACGTACGCTTAATAGTTAATTGTCACTTGCTTCTATGATCGATTTGATGATATCGACCTACCAAATTGTTGCCCATAATGTTTTAAGTAAATTCCATTCTTTTATTTCACTTAAGTGTAATAAAATGTAAATTAATATGTTATCGCAAATTAATCGAAATATAACGAGTGTACCCAAAATTATGCAAGTTATTGAGTAATATAAATGTAATGAAATAGTTATTTTTTAATAAGTCCTAGGTAAAATTGATCTATTTTCAAAATAATATACTAAAAATTTATGCAAGTTATTGAGTAATATAAATGTAATGGAATAATTATTTTTTAATAAGTCCTAGGTTAAAATTGATCTATTTTCAAAATAATATACTAAAAATTTATTAAATACTAAAGATTTTGAAAACTGGAAATATTTAAAAGCTTAAGTTACAGACGGACTGCATACGAACTTGATCCATACAAACTTAATTAATAGAACGACTTACGATAGAAACTAAAAGGTCTTTCAAACTGCAGTCCGATCACGCCTCATAAATTCTAGATTTTCATACCGCTGTCGACTCAAGTTCTTGGCTCCGACGCAAATTTAATTTTAGTTCTTTGAAAATTAATACTAAGTTGCAGTAGTAACACGTCCTGTTTTTGCAAAGAGATCTTGCTTGTATAGCGTCGAGAAGTAATTATGAGAGCGGAGCATCAAATGACTTCTGTACGTCAGTCATAGCCTCCAAATTATGGAACAAAATTTTATATAAAGAAAATACGTAATTCATAAACCTACATAAGAGAGAAGTATTTTTATGTTATATTTTGAACTATACAAGAGAAAAATACTTGTATAATATTTATTTTTATTAACATTTTTGAATCCGAATATAATTAAAATGGAGGAATGAAACAAACAAATCGGTTATATTTCTAATTGATTCGTTCGACAAAACACTGTTTTTTCTGATCGATGCCACAAGTTTAAGTTTAATGTTTGATATTAAAAAAAAGTAACACGAACAACACCAAGATGCTAAGCACTTGATCTATCGTATAGATCCTTAAAATTTATTTATAAACCTAATAAAACGTGTTATAATTTGAATATCTCTCTACGAGACTAAAGGATCTAGGGTCCTGGTGTTCGCGAGCAGTCAAGAGGAGGTCAACAGTACTCAGACAGTCTTAAGACAATCATGAGTTTCTGTAACACTCTTAACATTTTTTAATTTACATGCAAATTCATGTTGTATCGCAGGTTTTATAAAGTATCTTAAGTAATTATAACAAAGGCTTCGCGTGGCTTTTAAAATTATGAGACCATGTTTTTTTTTATATGGTTTTCTTGTATAAAGAATAAAAAAGGGAATAGGTTTTAATTTTAATTCAGTTTTATTACTCACGTATTAAATTACTGTTAATATATCTTGGGTTTTTTATTATATTTTAAATTTTCATATACGTTTAATCAATTAGATTTTAAATCATTTTCAAAAGTAAGATGGCTGGATTTATGTGATCTTTTTTGGGAAATTTAAGTAATATTTTTTTGCAGTGAAAAAAAAGATTAAAAATTTATTTGATGACTAGTTATGATACAGGAAAATAAAGTTTTTAAGTTTGAGGATTCATTTAGATTATTGAAAATTAAAACTTATTAATAAGTTAATAAGGGCTTAATATCCATCCTTTTTTGAGGCACTGGAAAATGCGAAATTTATTTTTTCTTTTCAGTCCTTCAAGGCAAAATTAACCATATTAAACGGAAAAATAATGCCTATAAAGGTTTGTTAAAAAAACAACTGATTTATCTTCGTTATCAACTACTGAAATATAGGGATATCAAATTCTTTTTACAGTAAACTGTAAATTAATTCTGTGATATATAGATAGTAATAGAAACAGAGATTATATCTTAAATATTGCGCTTATCGTATTATCTCAACGCCACAAACTTTCTGCTATTAAACCCACACCTATTTATATTCTAGTGCTAACCTTTTCAGCCTATATCCACTGACCGGTTTATCTAAAATGATATAAAAAGATGTGAAAAGCTTTTACTACGTAATACATTCGAACATGTATTTTGTATTGCAAATTTCGACAGCGGGTAAAATTGATGACTTTTGCGGGTGTACAATAAAAATAATGTATTCCTTTTCTGAATATTTCGGGAATATTATACTCTCTATGGTTCTTCATACTCGACCCTATGTGGATTTTACGATGTTTTGATAACGAAATTCTCGCAAATATTCGTGAGATTCTCATAATAAGGGAACGAAGGAAGGAATTACGAAAACAATATCGCCGCTCAAATACTGACTCGAGGTAAAAAAATACACGTAATGTGAGACAAAATAATTTGGTTTGTAACGACAAAGGAACTTCAAGCGTTTTGTTCAAACATTTATACTCGTTTTGGTGTCGTAATAGTCTTTTCTTGCTATCGCAAAATACAATGAATATTTTTCATCTACATAATAGTCGTCTAGAAAAGCTTATAAGGTAATTTAATGTTACCGATCATAACGTAAGCAATAATTTATCAAAATAAATAATCCAATGCATTTAAAATATATTAGCGCTTATAAAATATATCATTAACAACTGAAAACTAACAAAAATTAACGTTTTGTTTGAGTTAATTTGAAAAAAAATCATAATAAACTCCGATTACGCGTTACAATTTTGCTGTAAAATCATGCTGAATAATCAAATTTTATATTAATACACACTAAAACATAAACAAATACATTAAATTCATTAACACATAACAAATATTATTTCACGACAGATAAGTTTAAGTAATGCTCTCTGATTGGCACGTGAACGAGGTTTTAGAAGAGTTCCTTCTTAGTTTTGCTGGCAGTTCTTTGTTAAACCGTGTGGCCATTGTACTAAAAAGATACCAAGAAACAAGTTTTGTATCATGAAATTCCCATTGCAACATTTAATTACAACAAAATATTCCAGATTGTAACTATAACGTAAGAACTTTTAAAGAAAGATGACGGAGGAGGATTTAAGAAAAAGATAAGAGAAGAAGAATTCTAGAAGAGTATTGTTATCTAATAAAAGTATTTTGACGCCAATAGCACACATGAGCGTAAAGTATCGACAGTACGATAACAAGCATTTGATTTATCTTTTCAAGAAGAAAATTGTAAGTTTTTATGGAGTTACTGAAAAAACTAGCTGAATAATTGAGGCTAGCTAGTCAATGTATTTATTAGTTTTTAGTAGCGGCCTTTGTTTATTTAAAATACATTTATTTAGACGATATAGAAAATAATTCGTTTCAAGACGCAGTAAGAGAGTGCATAACGGAAAAGAAAAATGGAGAGAGTATACTTCCTTGTAGCAGACCAGTTTTACATTGGATCATTTTGAAAATAATTAACAAAATCAAATGATCTAGACATAAGAAATGACAAAAATAATACCAATTTGAGATAGATAGGTGGCGAGAGATTTAAATAAGTGGGAATCGCAAACAGGACGTCAAATTCGGTTGTATCGAATGCATAAGAAAAGTCTGCTTACTTTTGACATTTCATAACTAGTATCAGTTATTTTTATTGAGCGTTGGCACAAATATTGACTCAGTCGGCTCAAAGAAAAAAGAGGTACATTCTTTAGATTCTAAAAATGGTTTAGGATCAGTAAAAATGCTAATAGAATGAAAAAGATTTCGAAATTTCGGATGGTGTCAAAAAAATATTCAAATTTGGAATTGCAAGAAAAATGTCTTCTTCAACAATTACAATTACTTTAGCTTAAGTTGATTAACGTTTTTTATTACTATTATTGGCTTTGATCGACGTATAAATACTTCAGCAGCATTGGCATAAAAGACCATTGGAAATATTCAATAACCACGGAATAAATTGGTTTTTATTACTTTAGCATATAAAACAAAAAAGGTCAGACGTGATACGACTTTGTCGAATTTATTCATAATAGGGAAGAATAAAAAATATAAGAATCTGGGAACATTTCAATGTAAATGAAATTTCGATATTCATTATTCAAATGTCCTAAATCAAAGATTTTTTGTCTAGATGCCACATTCATATTGGAACTACAGCATAATCTGGAAAATGTTGTACATAGATATTTTCTATGAAAGTAAAAAAATATTTTTACAAATATTAAGAACGTAATATCCATTACATATTTTTGAATCGTCACGGCTAACATTTCTGTACAGAAAATCACCTGTAAAAATTCAGCATTAAAAAACCTTCCGTACTTAATTTTTACGGTCTTTAACATTTCTGTTTGCTACGAAGCTATTCATTCGTAGCTAACGCGTAGCCCCTTTCCGGACAGATGCTACGGCGAGGCTACGAGTTACATCTGCGTTGACTTACAATGAAAAATGATGTTCCGCGGTCAAGAGAAAAATGTTCTGGGGTGTAATCACAACGTTAAAAAGAACTTTTATTTATTTAGATACCTTTGCTACATTCAAACTTTAGTTTACGACTTTTGCAAACTTTTTAGCTAACAATCTTAAAAAAAACTTTTAGTAACTTAGAAATCTATAGTAAATCTTGGAAAAACAAGATGGTTTTCATATATAAAAGATTTTTTTTCGGTAAAAAAATATGATTTATCCGCGACGTTTTCGAAGGAGTAACACCCCGCGGCGGCAACTCACGCTGTGCTCATCAAGTGGGCTTTCAGTCGTGATTTCTTAAGAGAAACACCTCATGTAAGAGGAGGGTAGTCTGGTTACATAATTGATTAACTAATTTCGGTACAAGCAGTGACACCGTCTCATTAAGACGGCACGTGGGCCGATTAAAGTCACTTCACAACACAGTCACATGGGCGCGTTTTGTTTACCACTGCGGTTGCATCGGGAGGGGGTACCTATGGAGTGATAGGGGTTGGGAGGCGGTGGCGGTTTGACCGCCGCGCGGCCGCCTTGACTGATGGTCGTGTGGCGCATTTAACGCTGAACGCGTCCGGCCGGGCTGCTCTCGCCCGTTGCACTGAGCGGGTCTTGCGCGCGCCGGCTCCTCGCTCGACGCTCGATACGCGCCGCGCCCCACATTACCACCTGTGCGCTCCGTCACAACACCGCGCCGCGGATTTGTCAACCCGACATAGACATGTAGTAAACACCTCGACGATTTCGTTTCCATTAAACATTAAAATAGCACTGGTATTGTGCGTTGTGCCCCAACGGCCAGTTTGAATCAGAGGCTCGCGCGTTGTTTGTAACGTATAAATTGGCATGCTTTTAACGTTGGTGTTGGCGGTTTCGTAAAATGCTTTTCTCCGCTTCCGATTATGTAATTATTAGGATGGATATATTATGTATGCCAAAGATATATTCCGGTTGCTGTATAACAACGGATTTTTAATTTATTCATCTTAAATACTGTCGTGTTCAATTCGTTTTACTTCCGTCCTTAAATCGCGAATGCCGCACTGGACGTAAGCGTAAAATTTGTTGAATTGGGTCAGATTGGGGATATTCAGAGGCCAGATTATAAATAAGAAAGGCTTTTGTGATATTGTCATATCAAATAAAAAGGCTTTTATAACATGCAAAATACATTTATATGTCAAGAACCAGCCTCGAATATCTACTCTAAAATAGAACAAATATTAATAAAATATTTCCTTTCATACTTATAAATTTTCAAATTAAATAAATTGTAAAAATAAACCATAGGTCCTTCTGTTAGGTGCAAATCAAAAAAACATGTACCTAACTCATTCATAATTATCTTGATACCCAAGAATGCGAGGTCGACAAACGTTGACAAGAAACGGAAAACCTTTGTACTCTTTTCATTCGAATCTTCGGTCTTAACGACTACATTTCGATATTATATAGATTTTTTTTTATATTATTATGTTTGCGTATTCATTCCACGTTGGACCTTCGCTTTTGTGTAATCTTTCCCTTTTATTGATATACTTCGCTTTCTCGTGGACTCGTAAGTTCAGCTTTTCTTCTATTCACCACCAAATTAAGGAAATTTACCATTTTACTACGAGAAACGAATAACATAGTTTCTATTTTTTTTTTCAATGCGTTAATATTTTGTATTAGTCCTTTATGCAGGATTTATAATAACATCATTTAAAAGAGTTCCATATATGTATATTAATTTAATCCCGAGTCTACCCATTGAAACTTTACACTCGCTTGTAAACCAATGAAAATAAAATAATTCATTTAAATTAATGTCTGTCACCTAGACACCTTCCCTAGATAAATTATCATTAATGAATCCATTAATAATTATTCCAACATTGCCAACAGATTGATACTAAATGAAACACATTATTAATTATTTAGGGCTAGTAATTGTTAGATATTTGTTAGGGATAGGATAAGTTATAAAATACCAATCCAACAGATGTCATAATCTCACAATTTATGAATGAATAAGGTAGTCAATAATTTTGCTTCAATTTAAAGATAAAAGTTCAGTTTTTTTACTAAAAATAAAATTGTACATCGAAATGTTTTATACAAAGACAATATAATTTATCGTTCAGCTAATTTCATTTTATAACTCCGAAACCCGACAATATATCGAATATTTTATATGTCTATTAAATTCGATCTTCATTACCTTGATACCAAGTAATAAAATCCTAAGGCGTAATAAATGGATCGTAATAAAATTATTCCAACTTTATCTATTTCTTAGCATTCCATCCCTTACAAACGTAACCTTAAATTCTTCGCCTTTCGGAAAATTCATGAGGATTTTGCCGACGAAGGGCTTAAAATATAATTAGAAAGTAAGTACCTCAGGCTTTTAAGCTTTATTCAAATCAATTTTAAGTGGATTTTCTCTAGCCATATAAAAAGTCACGATAAAAAAAATAAACACATGATCCGGGATAAACATTCATCCGTCACATATACGTCTGCCTCGGCCGGGAATCGAACCCAAGACCACTTGCGTCGTAAGCAAAGTCGCTACCAACTATTTTGTTGTTATTAACAAGCCTATTGAAAATATTGAAATATGAAATAATTTGAATATGAAATTATTGAAATTTTACGATACAATGCTAAACCAAGATCAAGATTTATGTAATAGATAATTCTATAATAAATCTCGGATCATTTTGTCTTATATTTACAGATCAATACTATCCATAACAAATGATAATGATAAGGTATGTGAGTACTCATTATAAGTAATCATTTTAAACTTCCATTTATCATTTTAAACTTAAACATCTTAGCGAGATAA
>DWPA01007370.1:0-10372 GCA_018251375.1 Calpodes ethlius | reverse complement strand
TTTGTAAAGTGTACTGTACTTATGTATGATATGTATGATAAAATCTTAAAGAATATTTCTATTTCTCCTGTTTGCTAAGTGAATATGAATACTTTTTCTCGACTTCTCTGTAGTGTGAGATGTTGTTGGAGAGGTTTTTTACATTCATGCAGGATATTTAGTCTTAGGAATCTCTTAACGAAATAATTTGTTTTAGAATCCTAATTTTGATTTGAGTGAATTGAATTTTTAAGCTGAACTATCGCGGCTACTTGGGGTTTGTAAGTTAATGAGTGTTGGTCTATCAACACATAACTATAGAATTCTATATTGTGTGACGACCGAGACTTGGCTGGCTTGACGCAGTTGGCTGGTTTTTTAATTATAATGATAGACTAAGAATCCCTTTATTACTAAGATTGACTCAATCAGTAACATATTGATGTTTTATCGTAGTAATCAAGAGAAGTTGAATTATTCTTTTACTAAGTCTTATGTTCTACGAGCTTATCGACAATTTATAGCTTATTCACAGCTTTAGCAAATTTTTAAAGTTTCACTTAATCTTAAGTTTCACTTAATTTTAAGTGCCCGATAAAAATATATTGTTTAACAAAAACATTTTGAACCTATTCAGTCGGAATCTCCTACATGTCATACATGCAATTTCTTTTTTTTTGTTTTTATGTTGTGTATGTGTTTTATGTTTTCGATAACTTGAGCGATAGAGAAGGACTTAACTCAAATTATAGTTTATGTATTCGAAAACAAACGCACTTATTTCCTAACAGTAATCTACGGAAACACTACTATTTCGCGTATTTAGTGAGCTAGACGCAAGGAAGTCGGGAAGTAGGAACTAGAAACCTATAACAGATGAACCTATATGAGATTGCGCAGAGAAGCCATCGGCATTTCACTCGAGATTCCAAGCCGAATGACTGTTAAGGATGTTTGAAATGAGTTGAAATTCCAAATAAATATTTAAGTTCGATCCATTTGACATCGACTTTTGAAGCTCACTTCTTCGGCCCTTACATGTAGTGTACCTATGCTAGAAATAATATACATATTTTGTACATATAATTGTACACGTACATAATAATTAAGAAAAACAAAGAAGAAACTCTTGCTTTTATTAAAGTTAAAATATAATATATATTTAATATAAATATATTAAATCTCCCTTCACTAGAATCAGGAAAATCAAATTGTAAAAGAATGTGCAAAACTATAAATCAAAAGTATCTAGAAACGAATTGAACAATGATACCTTAAAATTATAAAAAAAAAAATAGTAAAAAGCCACGAATTATAAAATGTCTGCTGTCGACTTTGAAATGTGTTTTTGTTATTGACTGGAGAAGCAAAAAAATGCATCAAATGCAATTAACTTAAACTGCATTATTGTATAAGTCAAGCAAAACTACAATAAATGTTTGTCAGGCGTAACTTGGAAAAAATAATCCCGTTATAAATATCTAGGTACATTCGTGGAGAGGTATAAAATGCTATAAAGAGGAAGTAAATAATTACTAAGAATTAAGAAAAGTAAATTATTAACATTAAAAAAAACTAATTTGTGAAAGCATAAATAAAGTAATAATTCCATTGCAATTATAAAATAACGTGTTCATTCACAACTAAAACCACGTTGCTCATTGTATTGCGCCTTGATGCGGGCGTCTAAATAACGAATTCATTTAGGGATGGGAATTGGTATCTCGGTCCTTTCATTCAAAACATTGTACCGTCCACCGTGACGTAAGCTCTCAATGCAGAGTTTACTACGGCTGAGAGAGAGGCATGTAGAGTGTAGAGCTAGTACAACGTACTCAGTTACTGGCAGACCGTCGTAGGGTCGTGACGGGGACATTGTCTGTGCGAATACAAATATACACTGTATATGTATATAAAGTCGTCTGTGAACCGCGAAACGATCATTAGTGTTCAGTGATTATATATTTAAAAAGAAGTTTAATTGATAGTTGCGAAGTGTTATCAGTTCAATCAGTTGTAAGTTTTAAAGTGATAAGATAAATAAGTGGAAATTGCTATGACTACCCGTCGGATATTGAGATTTTTAACATTACTCATGTTATTAATTGCGTAGTTGAGGTTTTTAATTATTTATCTATTAAAAATCTACAAAAGGTTTAATTAAATATACCTTCGTAATTATTATCTTAGTTATTTACTTTAGTTGCATGTTTACTTCGATTGTTCATGTTCTTGATCTCCTTACAACATCAACAATAAGCAAGTGCATAATATACGTAATTAGGTTACATTATATTATACAACTACTAAATCCTACCGATGCGATGTTAAATTCAATACGTATCTTTCCTTACATACTATCAGTAATAAGTAGTTTAAATATTTTATAGAATTAAGTTGGTTAAAAAAATATTTACCCATTAATAATACAATCTTAAAGGATAATTACAATCATTAGAGAACTATGATTCATTGCATGTTTGACGTCTGAGTATAGTTCTTCGTATTGTTGACAATTCGACTACGTAACTTTTATCTTTGCCCTTGATAACTTAGAATATCTTTAAACACTTATTTTATCTGCTAGTATAATATCATGGTAATCGTATTATAATACTGTAAGAAACTGGTACCTTGGCGGTAACGAAAAAAAAAGGAAAGAAAAATATTTCTCTAAATTCTTCTCTAAATAAAGGTTTTTTAATGATTTATTATTAGTATTAATAGAATTATATTAAAGGCATTTAATTTCTATAAAAATTTTGATTGATAATAATTTTGCACGTAATTCGAATGCATTATGTAATCAATTAGTTAGATATTGGTAACCAAATATTACTTATAAAAATATATTTGTTAATTATTATAAAAGAAGATCAGTATTTTTTGTGAAAATTTTGTTATCGTTCTTTGGGTTCCTTTTGAATAAATAGCAATTTTATATCATTATGTCGTTTTAAGATTCTTAGTTGATTAATGGTAAAAATTACTTCGAAAACATTAACGTTATAGGTCCTAATAGGTTACACACCAGACAAAAATAGTTTAAAGCAATTGAATACAATGATTGAAACGTCATGTATGATTCACCGGATTCACATTATGGACAAAAGATTTATAATGTTGGCACGGGAACTCGCTGCAAAGTTAGTTTGTAAACGGCCGCGGTATTCCCTGAAAGTGGACAATGGTCGCGATTCATTGGTTTTATCACGCTTCCTCTGACCGTTTCCGCGCTGCCGCAGCCAGTATTGATAACGAACGCGATGTCAGATTGGAACAATACACTACAATTCTATCTATTGTTTTTATTTATTTCACCGTCAGTCTGGCCAAACGCCGATATACACGATAACATCCATTTATATTTTTAATTATCTATCTTGTATCATTCATAATCTTGAAACAGATTATAAATTAGTTAAATACATATTGTGGAATTTCGTCTTTAAAAAGATTATCTGAAGTAATCTGTTAAGTAAACAAAAACGTTCGGCGAATCATGTGTTTGTCGTAAATGCCGATGCGACGTGTAGATAAGGAAACTACGTATAGTTGTCACGGTGCCAAACTCCGGCGGCGCTCGCGCCTCTCTTCAGTCGAGTGTGTTCCTTAGCGGGAAGTGTATGGCGCGCCATGTGTTTGCATGTTCGCCTGCTGTGCGGCGCGCTTTGGTGGCCAGTGCTGATGCGATGCGCCCGCGCCGCGCGCACCTATGATGACGACTACGATCAGGTGTGTCCACTATCAACGATGCCGCTTTTTATGCACCGCAAAACAATCGTCCATGTCGTATAGTTTCACCTTCTCTATTTTGGCAACAACACGACGCAGGCGCCCGACGCGGCGACGTACGTTATCGCCGACGTGTAGTCATGCAGTTTTCCACTTATTTTTTGCTTTGTTATCTTGCCGTTTTTTATTGTAATGTGTGTTTTGGGCTTGTAGGTTTTTGTGATTTGAGCTTCACTAATATCGGTGTTCGTGCGGGTCCTAGCCGTTGTGTGAGTGTGATGTACGCAGTGCGTTAGCGCTGCTAGTGAAGTAATGTTTATCAAGAACGGGCCCGTGGCCGCCGAAGATGAGCGTAGAGGGTCCGTTTCGAATTGGTTCTCGTCGTTGAGGAGGGGCGGGCGCCGTAAACGCGAAGAGAACGGTGTCCCGGCGAGTTACGGTTCGCTGGGCAGACGCAAAGATGGCACGCAATCGCGTGGCAAGACGAGGTCCGCCTGGGACCTTACCAACGTCACGAGAATGGTCTGTATACACTGTATATAATTAACAAACTTTATATCGCCGAAAGTTGGTTTACCGTTGGGCACGGTCTGCTGGAAACTACACTTGGCGCTCGTCCAAATGTTCTGGATCGATCACGCTTTTTGAATCCGCGCGAAACGATCACTACACAAGATTGAGTGAAATCTCCCCTTACAATATTATTATTGCCATTGGTTATAATTGAACATTGTAATAAACAAGCTTAAACATGATTTCATGAGCATGGTTTATTGAGATAGATGGTTTTGTTGCGGGTGGGTTCATTTTGTTTGCGTTTTTGCTTGCTTGTGTAAATGTACATTTGCCTGTGATACCCCCTAAATGTTTTTGTAAACTTCACTGTAACCTAGTGTCCGTTAAATATTTATTCACACGCTTATCAAGTTATCGCGGCCGTACTCGATTTGTTATTTATCGTGCGGAAACAGCACTTTTATTTGTTAAACCCAACCTACCTACTCCATTGTGATTCACACGACAGAGGATATAGACTTATCTCGTACGCTGCATTGAAAAACGTTGCTACTGTAAATTAATTTTATTGTAATGCGAGTTATATTACTTCTTATTGATGCCGATTTCAAACAAGGAATTTGGTAGCTAATTGGTAGAAGTATAAACAGTATCTGATGTTCATGTGCCATTACAACTCTATATTACTCTGTATTAGACCGTTTAACTTACTCTAAATAGGGTGATATAATCATTAGATTATACATTCAATTGGTTATCTTCTCTTATATCTATCAACGCTTGAGGACTAACATGAAACATCTTATTGGTGACCGTTGTAAAACTCAAAACCCTTAAATAAGAATGGTTAAAACAAAATTGTATTTTATTTTGTATATAACTTATTGCTATACTTGTCTAATTTTGACGTTTCAAGGGCGATCCGTTTTGGGCTCAATGTTGAACTTGTCTGCGTCAGGGCTTTATTTATATGTAGATGAGCTCATACTCCACCCCACATTTGTATGCAAATCTCTGTTATTGTCGCGATTACCAATTACAATGTTCATTATATATGTATATGTACAGTGTATACTTACCTTTGCATTTGAATGCCGTTAAGGACATACCTTATTACATACACGGAAAACATATTATAGATGGATTAAATGAAGTGTCACCAAGGTCCTTATTAGGGAGATCTACACAAAATTTTTGCTGTGTTACATTTATGTATGTTTGTACCAATATTTTCCCTATAGATTCATCACATTATAGGAAGGTCATTGAAAGGGTCCCTCAGTAAATCCCGGTCGTACCTATATGGGGTATTCATGTGACAGATAAATATTTATTTTGTTTAATTACTATCTACTGTTTTTTCATGTAATTTTAAGTATATTTTGTTATTTTAAAGAACTATTTCACCTAAAAACAAAATCGTTTATTGCAAAAACTACAGTAATAAAATGGTTACTTTACATACATGATTAGTAACCGAAAGTTTCATATTAAAATTTATAGTTATTCGTATGTTCAAACGGATCGTTTCTATCTAATCGGTTTTGATAAAACGTATACTAACAGTAACAGTATTTGAGCCACATAAGCTATCTGAGAAGTGTGAAGCGTACAAAATCAGTCGTAGTTTTTGCGTACATTTGAACAAACAGAGTAAAATTTCTACGAAATGGTATGTGTTATGATATGACACTATAATAACACAAGAGATTTATTCTTCATATATTTAAGTAGCGTTATCCGCTATTCCTGGTATAGTGACGATTCCAATTCAGGTTAAAGGGGGCCTAGGACAATAAACATACAAAAATATGTTATTTTGAATGCATCCTTAGTAATACTAGAGACCTGTTCTGCGCTCGAAATTTGACCGTAATTCATAATGTCAAAGGATTAGTTCACATTGACAGTGTTTAATCTTTTAAACTTCAGATTGACTTTCATAAACAAAAGAGTATATGTGACTTATTATACGCGTGTGTGTCGAATGCATGGTAGTGTGTGTAATGTTTTATTTATTGAGTTAATGAACTTTATAATCATTATTATTGAAAAATATGACCTTTCTGCACTTCTACATATAAACTATAAATGTGCCAAATTTCATACTCCGTTTGCGCAGTTGTCGTAAAAAGGGGTCCAAAGTTTTTGCTTCACGTATTAATATATAGATTTTACTACTATACTAGTATTACATACAGGTTATGTTTTTAGGAGGTAGTCTTAGAAACTACTCGTGCAATTATAGAAGTACTCTCACACAGAGACATAAGCTATATTTAAAAAATAATGTAGGTAACTACAATCGTGCGAAGTCGAGACGGGTGTTTAGTAACAAATAAGAAAATTAGCTTCGTTTCTGTCGTGTAATAAGTATGTACAGGTATATTCTATAGATATGATGTTGTTAGGTACCTAACGGTATTTTAGTTCATTAATTCGTTAAATGAGGAAATTGCCTGCAGCCAGCAGTTTTCCTCGTAGTTACCGTCTCTTAGTTTGCAGTTGATTGTTAATAGTACATTTTGTTCAGTCAACATCATTTAATTTCATTAATTCTATTAAGGCTATTTCCAGAACAGGAATGAAATATCAAATCCTGTTACATTGGTAGTTTATGGTGTTGAAACATTATGACTTTTTGAAGCGAGTTGTATATTCAAATTGAAAGATAATTAAAATTCTAAATTAACACAGTACATTTTTTATTTGTTACCAATTCAAAAGCATATATGATAGGAATTTTCTTTGTTTGAATATATTTTATTTTTAAATAACTAAGAATACATTTACGATATCGTCGATATCAGTAGTTCTCAAAGTATTTTGGATAAGATATCCATTTTCCAAAATGAACTCAGAAGAATAAAAATCCTGTTACTAGTTTTTTTAGAGCTTTTCATCTTGTAGTATCGTTGAGTACAATAACGTAACAAGCACATTGTTGGTTTTTTAAAATACAACAATGATACTTCTTACTGAATATTAATAATTCTTATGACAAGTTGGTATACGTAGCAGAACTTATAGTCTCTTGAAAGTTTTAAATAAGAACTTTGTTTGTTATTGAAATAAGGGGTCCATTTTTAGAAAATCAATTATCGTTTATTTCGATTCTTAGGAACGAAATATCGACCTCACAGATAAAGACCTCAAGGAGCTGATATTGGCCACTTTGGGAATCTCTGGTTTCGATCGTCACCTATACGACAACGGTTTGTTTGACAAAAAGAATGTTTGAGCGCCCTAATTACACATTTTTGCGACGCTCGGAGCAACAAAACAAATGGCGGAGCGGAATTTATTAAAATTGTTCTCACAATTGTATTGTAATGTTTATACTGTATGACTCACCGAGAATATGCTCATGGGGTTACATTTCATATCGAAAAACTATCCAAAAATAATCATTTACATAAAATACGAGTAGTTTATTATTTCTATCAATTCGATGATAGCGCCATCTAGTACACTACTAGAAGTTTTGAATATGAATTCCATTAGATGAATCTTTTAGATAATATACGACCACTACGCAACGTCGTATGTCCTTTATAATATAGAATTTCTGTTGTTAGGACGTGTAATTGAAATATGACGTTGAAACACTGCATTGTTTTTGTTTTCGAATTTGGCATGCCGTGTCACAGCATATTATATGTGAGTAACCGCATTGATTGCGGTCACCACGTGTGACTCACTGGCTCTCCTTTACTAGGCACTCCCTTCGAATAATAAGTGAGCTTTATATTGCCTTACACATGCACAATTGGCACACAAATACGTTTGCATGCCTCCACGAATAGTAAGGAAGGACATTTACATTGAAAGATACTGAACGCAAGCACCGTTTGCAAATTACGCTCTCACTGATTGTTAATATCAGTGTTGTGTGTATGGCTTCGTGACATAGCTTTGTGATGACTTACATTATTTATTGCAATATAGTCAAATGATAGACTTGTATTATACTTGTGCAATGTATGTATTATAGAACTGTTATTACACTATACAGAACGTTTGTTGCAAAAAATGTCATTTTGATCTACCACTATGCATTGATGTGTAATCGTTTTGTATACCTGTGCGTATTGCACTCATCTGACATTGAATTAAATTACAAAATTACTTATTGTAGTTTTATGTTATAGGGCTCTTTATCTCCTTATTGGAAACTGGCCATGCAATAATGAAAGACCCAATAATTTTTTTGAGATTTACAGAAAAAAAAATCATACTTTTTGTAAAAATATAAGTATAATTTCGAAAAGTCCATACATTTTCTTCTTCTTTACACAATTTTTGTTAAAATTCGTGACAGGGAACTGTAATGACATACAGTTTTTTTTATAAGACATGATTTTTTTGTAGTTTCTCCAAAGCTTATCTTTATCTATTAATTTTCCGGGCTCTTTTCTCCTACAAATTTGGATTTCTTACGAGTTTTCAAATTTGTATACATAGTTACCCTTCAACTATTCATTCAACACTACCAAATATTCTTTGTAAAGTCGTTTGTGATGTGACTTTTGGTTTATTTTATTTTTTCAGTCGCTATTGTCTCGTTCTGTATTTTGTTTATTTGTAAAAAAAACAGGTGACAGTCACGCCCAAGGGACTGTTATTTTTTACATTGAATGTTTCCTGACATAATAAATTGTTTATAGACACTTAACTAATTAAGGTCACAGACCTATTATGTACTTATTGAGCTAGAATCCGATATAGGTGGCGTCTGGCCATGTAGTCATGTTATTGCAAACTATTTTCCTAAAATTATTCATTTTAAAATATTGTTATATTTTGTCAAGCTCGAGGCAATTAATGATAAGTGATTTTTTTTAACTTAATGTAAAATATTATACTTTAAAGCAACCTCTTAGTGCCTATTCATACGTCGCAACTAAATGTCACACAACGACAATGTATAACTTCATTCTTACACGTGCGAGTCGTGCGACATTTTGTAGCTGAAATATGCGACGTCGCTGCAACAATCCAGTGTCTAGCGAACGACACTGATTCTTTCGTCGTTCTCGTGTCGTTTTCGTGTTTTTGACAACGCAGCGTTAAATTGTCGCAGCGGTTCAATTCAAATGTGCCTCATTTTGTCGTGTCGTTGTCGCCTCGCTGTCGCGGCTGTGTGCAAGCTCTAAGTACTGCTCTGCTATAAAAAGGTTGGAAAGAGGATTTGTCATAATCCTCGCATGTTCTGCTGTATGGTCGTACTCGTACCGTCCCGTTGACCTGGTTAAGTAATGTTATTACTTAGATCCATGTTATTTAGCCGAAGCCAGTGCCGTGCTCGCTGTATAACGATGTTGTCAACTGGTGCGGATTACTGAAAAATAATATCTGTAAGACAATAATAGTTTCAAGTGCAAATCGGCTCACTTTATACTTCACCTATTGGACAGTTTGTGGGGCAATGCTGTGTAGTATCCGATTGCACGATCATTGTGTTGAAACACTTGTAACGTTAATTAAATATTTAGATGGTAGTTATTGGCTATTTGAGAAGTCATTAATGCATTATAAATATACGCAATTCAGCTTGAAATAAGGACATGTAAAATGTGTAGAATCTGAATGAATATCGCATGGGATTGTATTCTTTATCTCGATTTACTTATATGCTTCGTTTCCGATTCGGAACGATTTTCGCTGGACTATGAGTAAACACACAGTGTGCTACTTACGCTATTTCTTTTTATTATCTGATAAAATTCCAGAATTTAAATCTGTTCAATTTCGCCACACACGCAGCAAGCGGTGGCCTATTAAAGTGACTCCAACCCGTACATGCGTTACAAATTTCATCTTTTCAGTCCAGTTGATTTGGGTAAACCTGAATAGGGCAGGTGAATTATATCACGAGACAATCCTTTAAAACGACTGAATGTTGAGATATTTCGAACCTGTCGACTTTTTACCGTCAGCAAAGATAATGTACCACTGTGAGTTATTGACGACCTCTTAGCCTAGTTGGTAGTGATCCTGCCTGCGAAGCGATAGGTCCTGGGTTCGATTTTCGGCTGGGACAGATATTTTTGTTACAGATAAACATTTGTTCTCGGGTCATGGGTGTTAGTGACGTGTTATTTGTGTTGTCCATGCCGCCCGCGACACAGGGAATCCTACT
>DWPA01007369.1:0-10372 GCA_018251375.1 Calpodes ethlius | reverse complement strand
TATTACTACTATTTTGATTGAGCTTGAATACTATAATTAACTTTTATCTATCGCGTGGATCTGAATTACACGATCTATATTTCGCTAATATCATGTAATATAATGTTATAACAAATATAAAAATTTTACATATACGTCAAATGCGTCTTTTCTTATTGCTTTATTCATGTTCAAAGTCCGTCAGCTATGACCGAGGATTACATTAATTAAAGTTTATGAAAAAAAAATTCAATAAAGTTTAATAAATTCATTAATATATTAAAATTCATATTCATTGGCTTGGAATTTGCATGAACAATGGAGATGCCGGGATTAAAACTTATTTGAATAGGCTGTCAGTTGTTAAGACTGTATTTTATTTGCTAGGGTTTTAGACTCTTTATTTAAACATCACACACTCTTGATATCCTGATAATATCTCCTTAATTATGTCAAATAGGAGGCTACCAGAATGTTACTGGTGGGTAAATAGGTCTTATAAGAAAAAAAATTGTCCAGGATTTAAACAACAAAGGGCTTTTAATAAGAATTAGGAATATATGGAATTAAAGTACAAATTTTAATACAACTTATTTTAGTATTAGAATCAATTCTCAATTCAAATCTGCCTCTATTGCCAAAATCCGCATGAAGATGCAGCAATTTCTGAGATTGTCCCATGCAAAGTAAATAGAGAAATTGGCTTTTTACATTGAGTGACACACATTATAATGATAAATGTGTTAACTAATTGAATGTTCTAAGTTATTCCATTATTTAGAGATGGAAATATAATAAATAAATTGAAAAACTAGTACAGAGTGTTATATATCGATTTTAAAAAGCTCCACAGCATTCCTGCTACATTTGAACCAGTTTTTCCCTTTGCGTTCTCGCGTAATTTCATATTAGCGTTTCACCGTACAGTAATGCGCATTTAATGATGCAAGCGATAATGTGTTTCAGTTGATAATAAAAATATCTAATAGGATCTTTGATGTAGATATTTTCGAATGCAACGTTTGTATCTAAGTAATTACCAACGCAAATGAACGCACGTTGCGCCTGTGATAGTATCACGAACCCATTATACGCATGTCATTAACTGTTACATCAAGGTCGGAGTACCTAGTTGAGAGATTCGTCAGGAATTCCAAGCAGTTAACACCTTGTTGCTGGGTTGGTAGTACGCATATTACATATATTACATTGCCTAATATAGTAGTATGGAAAATTATGAGAGTAGTATGTGCAGGAACATATTAGTTTTATGATACATACCAGTTAGGTATCAGCGTACTGGATACAGACGAAGTAAAGTTAATAATTAGGGCTGTAACTTTGTTTGATTTCATCGGCTATCACCACCAGCGTGGACCAAAGGATTCATCAATGTTGTGCTGACCTAAAACAGAGAAGAAATTAAGTATACTTAGTACATAAGTACAATGCGGTAAAAAAATTTAATCACGAGTTTCTAAATATGTCAGTAACTTACTTTAGCATCATAATAACATTACATGTAAAATTAATGTGTAACAATTTTGTTTTTCAAAAATATATCTTGTTCACAATATCCTTTAAATTACTTTTTGCTTGTACGTAACACGATTCGCAATTCGCAGAGCATTAAAGGGTGAATAGTGAAAGCATTTTCATGTTTATAGCGCTATGAAAAACCTT
The DNA here is from genome assembly GCA_018251375.1 of Calpodes ethlius. Taxonomy (NCBI): domain Eukaryota; kingdom Metazoa; phylum Arthropoda; class Insecta; order Lepidoptera; family Hesperiidae; genus Calpodes; species Calpodes ethlius. Next base: position 8,710 of record DWPA01007369.1, on the reverse strand, counting down.
AAGGGAATAATTATATTTCGGTCAAGACCTTATTTAATTGTAAGAGAGACCCATTATTAAGACACGGGGCATATTTGTGGAGAAAACGGATACCATAAACGTGCCATGAATTTATCTGCTTCAGTATGAAAGGTAGTGAGCGCCAAGAGATCCAAGTTCTTAGACGGGGGTATACGTATAATTAGTAAGAATAATTGTGGACAAGAGGAGGCACATCCTGGAAGGCATATCGGATCCACGGGGACCAGAGTCAGTTATCTATGCACCAGCTCCTTCGTTTCGAGCCAAGAGTGAGAGCTTGAGTGAAGTATGCGGTCATGCTTATCATGCAAATCAATTGTCATCGGAATTAAAGAATACGTAAAACTCCATAATAAATTAACACTCATACCTCCGCAGTAGGATTCCCTGAGTCGCGGGTGGCAAAGACAACACAAAAACACGTCACAACACTCATGATTCGAGAATAAATATTTATCTGTCACATTAATATCTGCCCCGGCTGGGATCGAACCCAGTAGTACCAAGTTTTTTGATTCAGCTAGCAATATTTGTCCCACACAAACATTGTACGTTTAAAAAAAGCTTAGAAAAAACCAGCCACGCAAACAAATCCTTAATGGTTCTAATTTACATCAGTGTAAAGAGCAGTAAATCATCTCGTAGTTAATTTTGTACCCAACTCGTGAGCGTTACGTTTATTTAAAACTTAAAGAGCAAACAAAAGACAACTACGTTTGGGCGATAAAAGGTTTAAACGAGCTTAGAAATTTAAAATAGGCTTTACAAACACCATCGTCTGGGTATTTCTACTATCGTGGATTTTTTGATACTATTAAATTAAATTGAACTATTAATTGGTAAATATTAGAGTTATGGTTCAAACTTTATTTCGATTGCAAGTATTTAAAGACCTAAAAAGCACTTTTCTATAAATTACGGTAAGAGCTCATAAGAAAGTTAGATTATCTAAAATTTCGGTTATACATTCAATTTTGTTCAAACAGAGCAACTATTCAAATGAAAAAGTATAAGTTTACAAACAATGATTTTACGCTAAATCTACATAAATACCCGGATTTTAGCGACAATACCTGTATATAACTTACATTTCATTTAACTATCAGTACAAACAAACAATAAGTAGTATTCGTTATTTTTTATTATTGAAATACCAAGGTAGAATATTTTAACGTTCTTTGAACTTTGTACAATAAGATATCCATTGTTAGTGGAATTAGTCAACTGGTGCTATAAACAAGGGAAAGGCGCAAGAGCCGACGCGCGGCGACACGACACGTGTGGCTCTTCAAACATTACACAACGGTACTTATCACCTCATATTTTGATAAAAGTTTCTTGACATTTACAAAATGTCTTCGTATTTAGTCCAACATTAAATATCGACCGAAGAAGGCGAAGAATTTACAAAGTTCTGGCCATTTTTTACGTCTATCTAAGCCCGCGAAGTTTCTCACGTTTAACTTAACTTAACTCCAAATCCTAACGAATGCTTCAACTTCAAACCCCGACGGATTGAAGATAAAACTTAATAAAAGGGGAAAATATAGCGCGTTGAAGTCAAGAATGAATAAGTAACTTATTGCTAAGTTATTGCGCTTTAGAACTCAATACATCGCCAGTCAAACATTAACTTCTAATAAGAAAAAAGAACCTAGTTAAGTTTGACTTTTCCAAGAATCGTTGACCCTCAATTTTATAGCTAAAACTTCTCATAGAGCTGATATCTGTTTTAAATTAATCTACCGTAGTTTTTAATACTATTAATATATATTCTAATTACTTACCGCTGAAAGATATTACGTATTATTAGGTATTAATTATCACCACTTATTTTATTATAGAAAGTACATTAATTAAAACAATCTACGATGTAAAATAATTACTTCGTTAGCTTTCCTCAGCTCTTTCATCGATTTCTTTAAATGATACAGGGATATGCACACCAACTGGCTTTTTTTTCTTCCAAGATAGTCAGTTGAAAGCAAAAGAGTGGAAAGTTTCACACTGCAATTAGATTGAATCGTCTACAATCCGTTAGACGGGAAAGGTGGAAGTGATGGATGCTATCGATAAAATACGTTATCAGAGACCGTTCAGTAATAATTAAATACGAGTATAAGTAAAAAAAATATTGGTAATTACTAGGTAGTACTCAATTATAGTTCGTTTTTGATAATAATTGACATGAAGGAAATCTTTTGAGGTTTGAAGGTAACCGGTTTTGTTTATTTTAACAGTCCTGTTTGAAATTCGTTAAGGAAAGCTGAAAAAGTAGATATCATCAAAATGTTTATAGGCTAAGAGAAAACACTTACAGATCTTTTTTCCTCTGTTCGTCAAACCACGTTTTTCTTCGACGGAACCAAGAAAAAACTCGAAAGATTAAAATAGGATTCAATTTAAGGGTTTATTATCGATAATTATTTTTCTATTACTTTAAATTGAAAAAGAAATTCTGTTTTTATTTTTTTCTAATTTGAAAGGATAATTAGCTTCTTGCATACAATTTACACGCAGTTAGAATTTAAATGCAGCCTTCGATATTTCGATTCTTCGATAGTGCCATCTTTCGATTCAGCAAGCAACTAAAAGGCAGTAAGATTTCAATATTTCAACTACCACCGCGATCGTGAGTATGACTTAGTGATGTATCTACTTTAAACATAGATGTCGCTGTACACATGTACTAATTTTTAAAAGTAAAGATAGATGTCGCTACTGTTTTTACAAATAAAGTATCCAGTTTTAAAACGGTTGTAAAATTAGATTTTAGTCATGATTTTAAACTTAACAACATTATTTGAGTACTAATCAATCTAAAGAATACAGTTGCATGCTTAATTTGCCTATTTTGCATGTTAACCGGCCCAGCGAATAATATAATATTTCAGTACTACAATAATTATGACAATTATAAATATATTTGGTACGTAAACTAACTTCATTATATATTTTTTTACTATACTATGTGTTATGTACACCGTACAATTATATTATAAAGAAAAAATAAACCCAGAGACAATTATGTACGTGAGAGCAACTTATTTCGAAACATTTTTTTTGAAAGGCAAACTAAATACGCACATGAAATTATTATAACAATGACCTGCCACTTCTTATGACCATACTTTACCTACTTGTAATCTAAATGTTTTACACCTTGAACTAATAATGCATAAGTTCATGTTCAACATCATCATTGTCATCACAACCCATAACTGTCCCACTGTTGGGCTTGGATCTCCTCTCACAGTGTGAGGGGTAAAGGCCTCAAAGCTGGCCAAGTGAGGATTGGCAGACTTGACACACCTTTGAGAACATTATGAAGAACTCTAGGGTGTGCAGATTTCCTCACGATGTTTTCCTTCACCGAAGCAAGTGATAATTAGGTTGTGATCCATGTAAATCTTCTTAATTTACGTATTTTAATTAAAGTAATTTATTAAAGTGACCGAGTTTATTAAAACTGAAATAAAATATAGGAGAGAGAGCGTTACCCTGGGATACCTGACTTTGATGTACAACAATCCGAGTATCGCCTTGATGTATACTGTATAATGAAAATAATTGACAAACAAAATATTTTCACAACTTTATTTTAAACAATATTTTATTTGAATATAAATTGTTGATATGTACAATAAAATAACCTAATACAAATAAGCAATTTTCCGTCATAGTAACTGCGAGCGTCTATTCTAATCTACATACAACAGTTTAAAACTCAATTACAAAACACTTGTAAATATAATAGTATAAGTTATAACACGATTAAAATTTAATATTTTTAATATATAGATACCAAATATTCAAAGTGAGAAAATCATTGCAAAGTGATGAAAGTCTACAATATAATATATAATTACTTAAACATTTTCTACTTCAAAATGCAATAATGGCTAGGTGTTATATGAAAGATTATCTTGCCTACCTCCTACTTTTCATGTGCGATGTAAAATTTATACTATATTTTATTCTATCTTTAACATAACATAAATACATATACCTATATTATAACAGATTATAATACGTTAATTTCATATTATTAGTTTATAAAAAAATCATGTCCGTTTGAAAGGCCATACATTTGTATTGTACTTATAAAAAAGGTATCATCACGTGACCAAAATAAATTAGTATAAAGATATAAGAAACCATTGACCACAGAATAAGCTAAAATTAAACTATGAATTCAATGAAAATATGAAAATCAGGAGTGGCTTATTACATGTAATTGACAGTTGAAAAAAAAACACTGGCCATAAGCAATGAACGAGACTTACTAAGTTAAACTTTTTTTTATTAAAGAAATCGTTTTTAGATTTTCCTAGTCGTAAAATGAATGACCTCCGTCCTTAAATATGTAACTAGAAAACTCTAGAAAACCTAGGTGCTTATAAGAAATAACATGAAGACTTTCTATGAAATAGACACGTACATTACTTATGTTGCATGATTTTAGAGATATGCATAATCCGTTACATAGTATTTCGCTTGAAGAAGTTCAGAAATAAGACATTGTTCATGGTATAAAAAGTACACTGTGCAATTTTTTCACATTTGCACATTATTTTTATAAAACTATGTAGAAATCGCTTTATTTCTTTTTAATTTAATGTTAACACTGGGTATAATGTTTTTTGTTGTTTATTTCGATTAATTCATCATGTCATGGGCTAAATTGAAGGCCAAGTAAAAACTGAGCACATAACACACTATATCACAGTGTTAAATCAGATCCTATCAGATCATTGATTGATTCTAAAAATATAGTGGACACGTCATTCCAATTATTATCCTTATTGCACATTTCATTTAAATTGAAATTAATATGTAATTTTATTACAATAATTTGTCCTTATAAAACTACTTTAATCTAATTGTATTTAATCAACATTTTATTCCAAATTTGTATCGTAACCAGTAAAAATGGGTGTCTAAAGTACAATTAATTTAAAAACATTTCCATAACAATAATTTTGTAGTTACTTAGATACTAAAATGCCAAATTGTGTCACAGATACACTTAAAGATATACAATATTTCGAGTCTATCAATACTCAAACATTTTTTATTCATCTATGCAGGTCAGACATATTTAAAGGTGATGATTTAATTTTTAATTTATAGTCTACATAAGCAAAGAATACTATTATGACTGCGTGAGTGTTACTTATGAATTAGTTGCAGTAACCTACCTAAGATAATTCTTTGGGATAGTACTATATATAAGATTTTAGGTATAAAACTATATTTGAGCGCTGTTATTTGAAAGCGAAAGTGAAAGGTCAGGTACAAAATTCGATTCGACATTTAAAATACCTAAGTGAATTAGTGAATGAATGAAATAAGTGCCTTAGAACTCATAGATATAACCTTCTTTTATAATTGACTTCAAATCTATACGAATGTGTTAAATGTTATGGAAATCTTTAATATCTACAGGTAAGACATTAAGCAAAAAATCTCTTGTACCTAATAAAATGCTTACTCATTAATGTATATTAATACATATATATTTATTAAATACTTTTTGTGTAGTATAATGTGAAGTGTAAAGCATTTAAGCAAAAACTGAACAAATGTTAGTGTCTGGAAATAGTAAATATATATGCAACAGATTTATCTTATAACCATGGCACTTCTTTTGTTAATACATCTTTAATGATTCCTATATTTTTGGCATATCTAATTTCTATATTAATTCTCAAAATTACTTCACAATGAAGCTTTAAAATTACTTTTTAAGCCCTAAGATTACTAACTTTAGTGTCACTATGCATTCGGGTTTAAATATAAATACATATATAGGTGCCAGAAATATTTTTATAAATATAAATTCCTTATATTCATTAAATGTTTCTATTTAGAAAACCACATTGAGTTAATTAAATGTGATATTGGACTGTTGAAATAATATAACACAATTCTAAATATAAACTTAAAAATCTGTGTTTTTTTTTTATAATATGCCAATAACTTGAGTGACAAGTGATATACATTTGGTCGGCTGGAGATATTTAAAAGCACGACAGTAAGATTTAAATAACATTAAGTTACTAAACTGACTTCAAAATTAATCCAACTAATATATAATCCGCTGTGAATACATAATTTCACAAAATTTCTAAGTTTATATAATATCCAAAATTATTGATTTATTGAAAGAAAAAAAATATTTGCATTATATTTCAAGGTCCTACAGGTAAGGGGCCCAGCAGGAAAGTTTAGCATGCTTAATCTAAACTATGCAAAAATAAGTACTATTATAGTTTTGACAAAAAAAATATTATTCAACATGACGTCACATACAATGACGTCACAATACGTAATCCACGAACAGTAAACTCGATAGTTCCCCGTACATGTAAAAGCTATGAATTAAAATTTACAAGTGACATAAAATGTTTACTCAATGTGGTTGACAAATGCTACTGGAAATTCTGAGTCTCTAAGAAGTATGACAGTGTTACTATTCAACTACGTGCCTCATCACACGCATACACAACACTAATTAATTAAATTTTATTGCTTAGAAATGATTATGATTTTTGTACCATACATTTTGTTTTTTTTTTATGACAATATTTTTGTTTCTCTGCTACCTCTGTGGCTTAACGCGTTAATAACACGACGCGGATGCTGTCATTAGATTAACGCGATAATTGATTCGATAAAGAAATTAATGGACACTAAAATTTGTGTAGAACACCATTAATGTAGATAAGTATTTAACGCGTTCATAATAATGTAGGCATCAGCTTTACCATTGGCACTAACGTTAATACGAAGTGTGGCAGCAACACATAATAATCGATTCGAGTATCGATAATGTCATGATGATTTTGAAAATACTATATTGACAAATTAAATAAGATAAATAATTATGTTTTATACATATCAATTAGATCCGACTATTTATCGTTTTAACTTCAGTCGTCGTCATTGAGCAGATCAGTGCATGATTTTGCTTTGGTGGACCTGAAAAAAAAAACAAATTTAAGATTAGTAATCATCCATCATGCTCATAATTTATTTATAGGGAAAATTACGATACCATGCTACATATACTATATAGATATAGGTTAAAACAAGCTTGTCAATGTAGTAATCGGTATACGTATAATAAAAAATATTAGATGGAATTATAAAGCTGACTTTGACAACACAGTCGTAGATTCAAAATCCTGACTTTTATTTTTCATATAACCAGAAACTTGAAAACATATCTACCAGAAAATAGGCAATACTATTATGCACTTGACATTATAGCCTGTCAAATTACTCTTTGGGCATAAAAATAGCATATAGACAGTAGTTTGTGAATATTAACCCTTAATATCAATAAATACAGAAGTTAAGTAGATTACCAGTAGAGGAAGATACTACTATTGAATACATAGTGTACTTACTGAGCATTCTTCACTCGTCGACACACTCTTAATTCAATGGCGCCACTTCGTACAGCCTTGAACAAAGCCAGGGCTTCGACGTGAGCTAACTCATGACACGCTTGCCCGTTTACAGCCAGAACTTCATCACCTGGAATTTATGAAAATACGGTTTGAAGTTAATCTTCTTTATATTGAGAAAATAGAATGGTAAAGTCCGTGACGTAACGCGTAACGTTCTTACAAAATAGAATCAGGAGTAGTCGTAGTATGGCTGAAAGGGCCTGTATTTTTTGTTAAATCTCGCCTAAAAGAATATTTATACATTCTTGTTTTTAGAATACATATTTTTTGGGTCTATTTACATCCTTGAAATCACGATTTAATTTAATTTTCTGTTATATGACACTACTGTAGCCAAGTATAAAAATAAATGCGTCGAAGTTTACAGGCAGAATTTTATTCAGTTATCGGCTGATATTAAATGACTACCCTACTTATGCATAGACCATATGATAGACTTTCTTGTTATCGATAAGAAATTTTAAACTAAGGTACGTTCGAATTTAATATCAACTACTCTCGTCTTTAGATCGACTGATGAAATATTTTTAGGTTTGGGTTTTAAATGGATTATGGGTAGTTATTTTAAAAGCAGTTATTTGAATTTAATCTACACTTCATTGTTTGTTTAAAATTTACCGACCGACAAAGTTTAATATTACTTTAATTCTTGGAAGACAATTGGACTATTTAGGAACGCTGCTATGCTAATTTGTATTGGCTTCTTGTCACCAAGGTATGTTTATTCATGTGTTTTATTCATCGCTTCAAGGAGACTGTTTAAATAGAAATCTACATAAACAATCGAAAGTAAACAATATCTGCAGGGAAGTCATTTCGTTTTACAAACATTGCCTTTAAATTGGGTTTACCATAATAACACGTTGCATTTTAATGGCATCAATATCTGCCCTTAAAATATAAAATAAAAAATGAATGGTCATTTTATTAAAAACAAGTAAATTCACAAGAAATAATATGTTTTAATTTTACTCGCAAAGTAATTTAGTATAAACGTATTAACATTCTCAGAGCTGTTACATACTTTTAACTTCCGATCCTTATCAAATTGCATTTCAATTAACCGCAGATAGAGAAATTATTGCGCGTATTTTAAGTAAACTAACCTGCTTTAAGCCTGCCATCCTCGACTGCCTGTCCTTGTGGGAGGATGCTCTTTATAAAAATGCCAAGAGGCCCTCTAGGAGAATCGCGTCCACCCACTATAGTGA
>DWPA01007368.1:0-10373 GCA_018251375.1 Calpodes ethlius | reverse complement strand
TTACCTATATTATAAAGCCTCTGTATTTTTAGAAAATATCCAATGTACGGTTTCGACCCAATAACAATTATATTATAAACAAAAAAGTGATGAACTACAATGAACAAGATGAAGACGAAAAAATATAAGGTTTTACTATTGCAAAGCAAATTTCTTGTTATGATACGATGATGAGTTTAAACTCTGTGGATTTACGAGGTACGCCCATCGCAGATTGAGATCCTTACATAGGATTACCAATGAAATTTTTAATACGATGTATGAATGACTTATTTAAAATATCCTACTACATTTTCGGTATGATAGACACAGGGAGAAACTAGCTTTAAGTAACTTAGAAGAGTGACACATAACCACCTTTCGCCTCCTTATCTAATTTTGTTGTTTAATTAATCGTTTTAGTACTTATGCGGCCTGTAGGGTGCTGTAGGTTATCCGTTACATTTATACAAAAGACGACCATCTACTCTCAAGGTTACCAACGAATCTATGACCAACTTTGTGTGAGACTAATTACTAACAATCACTAATTGGACCATAGTTCATTAGTCATGACTAATACTTACTAACATAACTAACATACACTAACAGTCTTAACGTCCACCATCCTTTTACTAATGAATAATAAGAGAGTTTCCTACCAGGTCTTGCCCAGTAACTACAGTCCCTGCTACAGTCATGGTCGAAGTTTTTAACATATGATTATAAACAGTAGGAGATGGTGGCACTGCAAGCTCGTGTGTATTCTTTTCTCATAAAAAAATAAAGGCTTGGAAAATTTTGTAACAACAAAATGACAATTGCCGAGACATTCTTTCTAACATGGATTACGATACTAACGGATCTTGTTTAATATACATGACCTAGACGTTTATTATTCAGTCCAACGAAGTTCCTGTTGGCTTGATTAATCAGAAATCAGGTCAGCCCGGACAATCCCGCATGACCTTTATAGACGTGATTGAGACAAAGTTCACTCTTCATTAGTATACGCATAAGTTTAAACAAGCAAATATTATACGATACATTACATTTAATGTAAGTATATATATTCATTTTAGTATTTAGTATGAATTTTAGCATTAATAGTCTTTCACTATTAAAATCGGTCTGAGTAAGTTTCCGATAATTCATTTTCCCGTGAAGAAATGCAATTATTTCGTCAAACCACATACCTTTTGTAACTTTGTGATTCTTTCTGATTTCTTCAATAATTTACAGCGACACGGTGAGGTACTGTATGGTGAAATAGTACGCAAAGAATACGTTTATGCAGCCTCTGTTGTCTTTGAAATAATCCTATTTTGGAGGGATTATAGTATAGACACTATAGACGCTAAACAAATGAAAACCTGTTAATAATTGTCTTATATCTTAAAGATGTGAATGCTACAAATTAAACAGCAATTCCTCTTTCTTCTTTGATTAAACTTTAACTGCATGTAGTATCCTGTAAATTGGTTAGAACAGGATATTGAGGATTGAATGCTATACTTAAGTTTTTGTTTGTTGCATAGGGATATTGTCGTTTAGTAATTCGGACATTCTAATTTCGAATATGTGATTCGATTTATTGTAACAACTTTATAATACAATTAATCTTTGTACAGGTATTACTGTGCATTCCTCAACAAGACAGTGTTTAAACAATCGTGATCTTTCTCTATTATTTATGGCGAATTTACGTTCAAAGAATTGAAATACGACAAACTTTGTGAATAACACACTTGTGCTATTTATTATTTTGATTTATATACATATATTTTATTATATGTTTATTATGTATCTATATTTCATTACGATCATTAATGTCATAATAGTATATCAGATTAATAACTTTGTACTCCACTATATTGGAAATCATTGTTAATCCCGAGAGTACATACCTATCTAAACTTTGTAATAAGCGTTAGACTGATTGACAATATTATCCAATATTAATTAATGGATTCTATTGAAACCCATTAGATACTCGTATATTAGTATTCGAGTGAAGTTAATTGAACATGGCATTTAATGCATATTAATCAGAGGAGTGGTAGGATGTTTGGCTTACCACCCACAATCAGCTATGCATCGAAGCTAGAAAGCAATGAGGGCGTACTCTGTTAAAAAGTCATATCTAGACTCGGTATATGCTAAAAACCAACATTTTCTACGTCTATTGGTTTGTTTCAATTATCTATAATATGAAATTTAATCAAATTTAATGTTTTGAGAAATACATAGTTTTATGGCGTAACAGCTCATATAATCTTGCTGTTTTATGTTGTCGATAAAAACAAGTGGTACTTACTTCACGTTTTACCATTAAATTGTATAGTGCGTCTATAGTAATATGGTTCTTGGTAAACTTTGGCCTTTTTCGGACTCTGGCTGCCGTTAAGTTAGTATATGTGAAAATATAGATGCTGCCGAGGAAGAGTAACAGACAAATATCTATTCTTCTTCCCACATCATATTAAAATCAATTCGTAGGACGACATGTGACATCAAGACCTATGGTTAAGAATTCCGATATCTCAAATGAGAAAAAAACATTCAAAAATTGAAAAAAAAGTGATACAAGAGTCACCTATAGTTTACAGATTTTTCTGTATCAAAACCCTAAGTTTTTAAAATTCCGTGACATAGATTAAAAAGAAAGAAGATTAAGATGACAAAGAAAGTATAGAACAGAATTTTATATTATATTTTACCACACGAGCCAGGTTATATATAAATCCGGTTTTATTTTCATATATATGTACATTATGAATATAACTATCTAATAAATAACGAGTTAGTACTGGATATTTATACAAACTTTTACTCACTATTACATTCAGAACTTTATTTAAGAATCCTTTCTTAGTGCTCTGCCAAATTTTATACGATATATCTGTACAAGGTTTCGTGCTTATAGGACCCATGGTCCAGGCTGATAATGTCTGTTAATTAGGAACAATTTTAAGTTAGCTATAGTTGTACAGCAATAATTAAACAATGATAAATGATAACATAAAACTTGAAACTAAGTTTTATCAGAAAGAACAAGTGAAATTTCAAAGAAGTGCATTTGGAATTGGGCCAAATATGTTTTTTACAGCGTATCACTGTTAACCCAGTAGAAGTCTCGTGTTGTTTGAGTCTAAAATCTTCATGCAGTGCAGGATACCCTGTGGCTACATTAAGCACAGCTACAGCACAGTTAACTTACGTATCTTATATACAATCAAATTTTGTATAGTTTCCTTTATTAGTCGACATATATCAGATATACTAAAAATATTTGAAAAGGCGTTCAAATAACCCCGCAACCAAATAGACTAACGATCTGAAGAAGACAGTGGATATTCGCTGCATTCAGAAAGCTTAGGATCAGTCTGAGTGGTGTAAATTAAGTGAGGCCTATGTCCAGCAGTGGACCTTCAAAGGCTGATAGATATATCAGACGAGCTATCTAGTAGTAAATAGTAGTTACTATCATTCATTGCCATTAGTAATATAATTTTTTTCTGCATGAATAATTGTTGTTGTCCATTGCAGTTTTTACAGTTTCATGTGGACAGAAGTAAAAAAGATATCAACAATTATTTGTCAGCTATAGAGGAAACAGGGGAGCCGCATTTTTGCTGGCACTCCGACATTGTAACCGAAACACACATCAATTTTATGGTCGATTTTAGAACGCCGGCAAAACATCCTACCACCGAGTATGAGTTACCTTCGAGATTTATCTGGGGAAACCAAACACAGCGAAATCACAATGTGCTCTACGACCTGGACAGGTTGGCTGGAACACGAGAATGAATGGAACTCCTTATATCTTCAAAATTCAGCCTGATTCCAAAGATAGCCAGTGTTCTAATCCAGTCCAAAGTCAGCTCGATAAGTATACACTTTTTAACCTCAAGCACATCGTCCAAATTACGTTACCAAACCTGTGATCTTCACTGGATTAGATCTGACGTTATTTTGGCTCCTTGATCAACGTGGCGTTTCCTGAGTAAGCACGGTTTGTGCTCATAAATAGCGCATCTTGAATCCCAAGTTTCTATCTTGTTTCGTGCAAATATAGATATATATATATAATTAGAATATACGTGGTAAGAAATTACACTGATTGCATTATACTGTGTCACAGTAAAAAACTTTGAAATTTGAGAATATTTTGTAAGTTTATAGTTAAGTTTCTTAAAATTTTTTTTGTGAGTTATTTTCGTTATTTACACATGCGTTTATAATGCGACAAAATATCGCACAACAACGTTGGCGGCGTAAATTTGTATGAAAATGCATACTTTGATTCACACGTGTGATAATTCGTTGCGACAGAAGCCACTCAATGTAAGGTCGTTGCGATGTCGCAGCGATAACCCAACACTGTCATTGATATTTCGTGTTCACGTTTTTGGGATTACGACAACGCAACGTAAAATGTTTCATCGCACGTGTCAACTGACCCTTTTTGTAGCGAGTAACGGTCGAAAAAACTTAGAAACGATATAACAATTTTTCGGTCGACTGTTTATTCGCTTGCTTCAGATGCCTTAAGACTTTGTAATACTTGTAACAAGAAGCACAAGTTGACGAACTCCAGGGAAACACAATTGGGACAATGCCAATGTATTTTACGGAACAACTTTTGCGCTTAATATACTTCGCTCGATAGAATTTGCATGTTAACGCTTTGTTCTTATGGCTATTACTTAGGCTATAAATTATTATTAAAAAAAATGTAATTGAACAATTTCATTCAGTTGGTGACGCTGCCAAGAGTGCGATGGGTCGCGGGTTTCTTGGACTGTGGTTGTTCAATAGGGTTCATCGGATACCTATACCCATTTACATCATATATAAACTTTTATTGGTGCTATTTTTTTTAAGCAAGGTAGGATAAGGTGTTTCGAACATTTTGAGCATTTATGTCTTTACATTCTTAGGTAAGATTTACGAGTACAGTGGTGTCATTTGAAGGCAAATCCTACGAACTCGCTGTGATGGGATAAAATTCACTTAGCACCTATAAAACATTAACCAGGCATCTAAAAACTCTTATAGAACCCTGCGATCTCATAACAAAAGACCTTTCATTATATTTTGTCTCGGTAAAGGGTTTTGAAGTATAAAAGTAGGGTGCAACATAAGCAGAGAATTAATAAGAGTTAGCAGATACATTGCAACACTAAAACTGCAGTGAAAAGTAAATTAACACGAGTGTAGAAGCACCTGACTTAATTACCGTAAAGCTACTTTTAAATTGAGATTGAATGCTTCATTTGTTACTCTGAGCCGGCGTTCAAACTCTTTAGTACAAATAGTTTTATAAAAGCAAAGAGAAACGTACTTTTAATGCCTATATGTATTGCAAATAATTAGATATTTATATTTTAATAATTATGAAATATGTAAACTTTCTCCTCAAATCGTAATAAGCCTAAAACTGAGGTAGCTTACGTCCTATATTAAAAACGTTTAATAAGAACTTTTCCTGAGGAGTACGTATCGATTCATGCATCATGCAGCGCATAATTATTTTTATTAATAAATTGTAATATTCTTACTTATTGCTATATATTTAATATGGCAACTGTTATTATAGAAAGCACCAAGAAATCCGAATAAAGCTCGCGTGTTTTAGAGTTCCGTACTATAAAACTTATTTAGGAGTTTTCCTTTTTCTTTAGACAATAAAACTTGACAGCTTACAGTTAGTTGTGAGTTTATAATTAGAAGTGAATGGAGATGGTAGGAGTGGTAGATAATCAATACCGTCGATACCTTGGTTCACTTCATATGTATTATATTTATATAACTTTATGTTAGTACAAAATTTTAACATATTAATTTTGATAGATAGAGAAAAACAACTACAATAGACAGAAAGACACAAGTTTTACAAGAGTTCCGTTTGTTTTGGAGGTACAGAAACCTTAAAAGTTTTTTCACAGAGAATCTGACATTGGTCCCAAGGGAAACCTATTTATCGTCAATAAAAAATACAAGGAAAACATGATGTTATGGGCGGAAAAACGTAAGGCTTTGTATTAACTTCCTAAAAAGGAAGAACGAGTTGACAAACCAGGGTTACACATTTGGGAGCGCGCCAACTGTGGTATTTCACGGAACAGTTCCTGCGCTTAATACACATCGCCAGATGAATTTGCATGATAACGTTTTGGTCTATTGTTCGTTAGCTAAGCAAGTGGTTCTAGCAACCTTTTTGATAAAGTTTTTATTTACGGTCCAATAATCGCGTTATTATTTTAAATTGAGAATTTGTAATGTTTAAATATAGATTGTTTTCGTTTGAATGTAGCTAATAAGGTATACATGTAGCTGTATTACTCAGTAATTGTTCGTTTTTACTATATATTTTAATTGATGAAAATGATATAAAATGTTTTATTTCAAGCCGATCTTTAAATAAATACTTTCATATTCTCGTAACTTGTATTTGTAAGAGAATTTTTCGTAAATATTTCGGTATATTTTTTGTACTTTTGTGCGTACGTTTTATTGACTAAAGTACTCCATTTTTCCTTCCGGCACAATAGTAGAATGAAAAAAGTCATGTCATCTAAAAGGATCCAGTGAATTATGGGTTACCGAAAGCGTAACACGGAAAAATATAGGCACCGGTAAAGATCCAATTCGGTCCATCAGTGTATGATTCACCCAAGTCTTGAGTAATTCCAAACGAACTATCAAACAGTTTACTATGCAATAATGCTCTGACAATGTAGATTTTTTACTAAAGCAGTCAAGTTGGAGCGATATACTTCACACAAATTTTCAAGAATATAACACTCTAAAGGGTTCCTTTCGGCGTTTTCCTTCACTGAAGCAAGTGATAATTAATATAAAATTACAGATTGAAAAAATAAAAAATAAACATGTTTTTGCAGGTTGAACTTGTGAAAATGTCACCAAAATGAAAGCAATTTTTAAAATTTCGACTTCGTTGGTTAAGAAACAGCAGTTCTAATTTAACTAACAAAATGTGACCCTAAAAACGAGTAATCTAACAAACTAACGAACATTGCAAGCTTTTAAAAATACACAGACAATACAATTAGAAGTACAATATATAAACTTAGGCCTAAGGTACTCAGAAACTAAGGAAACAAAGAATGTTCATATCGCAGTGCTATAATTTTTTGTCAAACAATTGTTATATTTGAAAGAGTTATGAGCGCTCGCGGTATCGCCTATACAATTTTCCCCAAACAAGCTACACTGAGCTCCCAATCGATTAGCCCACAGACACATTTGGAGCCTTGCCAAGTGTTATTGCGTCTCTGGCCTGAGGTAGTGTGCCGCGCGGAATGCAAACCCGATAGTACGTGATAACTGACAAAGTTTTGTTCCCGTGACGGCATAAAATTTAAAACTATTTAAACTTTCATTATGTATAATGTTTTGTTTTAGATTTTAATGCTTAACTATCATCTATACTAATATTATAAATGTGGAAGTGTCTTTGTATGTTTGTCCTTCTTTCGCGGCGCTATGGCATGATTTAGTAGGGTTTACGACGAGTACTATAGGTTACTTTTTATCATGAATAAACATCTCATTTCTGTGCGAAGATTCAGTAAGATGAATGTTTCAGCCGAATTATAGGAGGTGTTTAACAACAAAGCGTTGCCTGGCAACACTGGCAACCAATGATACAAAGAAATTGCCATTTGAATAAACGAAATGTATTCCTATGGGTCAGAACAGGATACTCCTATTTTAGTTCGTTACTCATGTGCCCGGGAGGATTTCATATATTTATATATAATCCTTGTAAAATTAAATGTTTGAACCAATAAATAATTCATTGCCTCGTTACAGGAAACATAATACCTGTGTTTACATATAGCGCATCTGGAACAATAATCGTATTTAATTTTCCTTCAGCCTTCAATAAATTTAATGTATACTTCATTTTTTTTGTCCTCCTAAGTTTTTCCTAGATATTAATTAAAAACATATTGGAGTAGTTAATTATAAACTTTTAATAAAATTTTAGTTTGTTTATTTCAGTTTTCTCTAAAAAAGGGGGTAGTTTATGATCTGTAATATAGAGTAAATATATATTGTTTAATAGTTTATGTAGTATGATAGTTGATAATCAAATATGCTGATAGAAATAAAAAAAAAATGTTAATATAATAAAGTTTACGTCTACTCACAATAAGTTTTATACAATGGATTGTTTACTATGTGAGTAATAGAATATATTTAATCTAGATCGAAGCGAAGGATTCAACAGTAGAATCCCTCTCTACGTTCGGGATTTAAATTACCTCACTCAAGCTCAGAAAAGTGTTGCTCCCGAGGTGGACACTGTACTTTTTATGGCCCTCTAAGAGAAAATAAGTAAACACAACTTATGAATAATAATAGGATACTCCTTGAGCACGTCTATCTGCCAACACTCTTTCTTTCTGTACGTGTTCGTAAACCAATCAAATTAAATAAAAAATCTAGCACTTGACCGTTTAGAGAAGATTTTTTATTAAACTAAGTATTGTATACATAGTTTTGTTGTTCTATTTAAGTATATTTTTTATTTGACTATTGTTAAAATTACGGAGGCAGAATTTGCGCCGTTTTTATTATTTTGGTTTTTTTTTTATTTAACTCGCGAGCGGATTCATTAATCATACAGCCTTTAATTTGTTCATATTATGTATGTGAACGGCCTCTTTCTTGATTGGACTTTTAATAATATTCTAAATTCAAATCATTTTTAGTCCCTACGGATAAAAAATGCTAATTTACTACGTGTTTGAAAGGAAAAAACCAACTTTTTCGAATAGATGTGATAAAAAATATTTCATGCTTAGATTAATCCGCGTTATATTTTATGGATAGGTACTTTGAATTTCAAGAAAATGACGTAATGAAACCCTTAGATTTTTCATTAATTTCTTTTCGAGCACCATCGTAGCGTTATGGTATTACAAATGTCTATGATCAGATGTGATCATTTAGCATCACATCTAAAGTCTGGCCACTTACCTTCTTCTTACTAAAATAAGCATTTAATAAAAAAAACGCTGCACATTGATAATCAAATACTATAATTTCCTGTGTCGTAGATACCATGAACAACACACAAAAAAACACACACCGAAAATATAAATTTAAACTCATCATCCAAATATGTATGTATCTACCTCACTGGGTATCGAACTCAGGACCCTTTGAATGACGTTCGGGTAAAGTAACCGTTGCGCCACAGAGTTTGATTAAAATTTAAAAAAAGTAGTCCACTGAATTAAACTTTCTTATGTTATCAGATTACAAAACATACATTGGCCTATATAATCCATATAAATGATAGTCGTAACATGTATTATTCTTTATTAATAGGATAAATCATCAATGTTTACCTAACTGTATAAATCTAAAAGTAGAGTTATCATTACTTCAAATGTACGGTGTAACCGTGCATATGCTGGGGTCAGAAATTTAGGCGACACGTGCGACACAATTTTATTTGAAGACCCCGTAGCCTAGTTGGTAGTGACCCTGTTTGCGAAGTGGGGGTCCTGGGTTCGATTCCAGGCCGAGACAGATATTTATGTGACCGATAAATATTTGTTATCGGGTCATGGGTGTTAGTGAGGTGTTATTTATGTTGCCCATGCCAACCGCGACACTGGGAATCCTACTGCGAGGTTATAAGTGTGTTAGATTTTATTTATTTTTATTTTTCATTACAATTAAAATGTTTTCTTGTCAGTACGCGATCAGCCAGTATGAGCCGCGTGTGCTCGCATTCCATCACATACAACCATCAGTCCATCAAGTCTGATAGTTCATTAAAGTTTAAGATTAAGTTTACAAAAATACCGTCCACTTTCATACAACCAAGTTTATCATTTACTTCACTACTGTATACAGAGCTAATAAGAGCTCGTACACCAAAAGTATACTACGTACATGTCTAAACAAAACAAGTTCATTAGTTCCGATAATATTACTATTATTATCGTAGAAATTACGATTAATATAGACTTATCTGACTAAGAATTAATGAAGTGTATAATCGATTAGAGAAGTCAGTGAACACAGCTCGGTGTTGACAAATATAAATAGAATCAATAGCTGTTGACGTATTAACATTTTCCTCGTAATTGGAGAACATATTTTTACTATACAGTTAATTATATGTGGAATTATATTCTCCATAATATCGTTCATAATATCGTAATATTATCTATTGCTGCTACCGCTGTTGACTGGCTTTTAATTTGGCGACATCATAATGACGATGTTTGAGTATTCACGGAACTTTCCATGTGTGCGTGCGGAACACGTGGAGCTTAAAGGTGCTGTCACTGTAATTGTTATAGTGTTAAGTAATATTTTCAAACATTTTTTATAGCTAT
>DWPA01007367.1:0-10373 GCA_018251375.1 Calpodes ethlius | reverse complement strand
TAAGAAAAGTTTTTTTTTTTTTTCAACTAAGGAATGTAATAAATATTTATTCAAAAGTTAAAAAAATCTAAAAGCTATAGTGATTTAGGTTTATTTAAATACAGTCTGGCAAAATAACCCTTGAAGATTTAATATGCCTAGTTACGTCAACATTTCTACAGTTGAATCCAATAGTTTCTACTGGAAAAAAAAATTCTTAATTTATTGAATGACTTCAATCATGTACTTCCTTCATTTATTACCAATTTATTCCTCCTATAATATAAGTATAAACATTTAAGCTTGTTACGATTAACAATTAAGTGAATATATATCAATAAAGACTTGGAAAATAAATATCAGTATATTAAATTTTGTATATTAAATTACTAAGTTCTAAAGCATAGGTTCTTGGAGCCAAGTGTAATTTTCCAGTTGATAGTAATTGCTATTCCTTGGAAGAATTGTCAAATCAGGTTTAAAATCAAATAACATTGAGAAGGTGAGGAAGGGAATGGTAGATATAATTATTTCCCTAGCCACGATCAAAATGTACAGTACATGAGTCAAAAAAGAAATGGTTTCTACATTTTCAACATGTCGAACTTGTTAAAATGTTTTAAGGAACAACTTTCTTGGAAACAATTTCATATCCAACAAGAAAAAAATAACTTGGAATTTGTAGAAGTATATATAAGCATGTGCAGAACAAAAAGAAAAATATTTAAAGCTAATTTCAAACCAAATTTTACCAGATTAAAATGCTGACTGTAGTCAAATTTATAGATGCAAAAAATTTATAATGAACATTCATAAAATTAAAACCTTGAATGTTATTATTATAAATGTTAAGCAAAAATATTTCTAAAAAATGTGTATTCGACAAGTTTGAATCACCTTGGGGTTCGTAAAGTCAATTCTACCTTTCCTCAATGTAGTTACTTATGATAACCCGATTCATTCCTAAAAATAGCATAGCATTGTTTTATTATTGAATTATTAATGTTCTATTGTGGGTTTAATGAGCAAGTACATTTTGTAGAATCATTCTGATATAAATTGTAAAATATATTTTAACATTTCTTTGTTCCAGATGGTCTTATTTATTGATACAAACTTTAACTCACTTCCTAAATCGAGGAACTTTAGATACTTTTTGGAATGAAGTTAAATGGACTGTGTTGATATTTCAAAATGCTGCCGTGTTAGAGGTAAGGTTTGGGTAATTACCATAGGAGTTTCATTGCTAGATTTGTCGCTACTATCTGTAGTACTAGAATTATTGGAGCTGTCTCTGTTCCAAAGATTTGATCGTAAAAGTTACAAGCCATATTATTATTTTCTTGCATTATTATTAGTTTTTACAAGCTGCATATACCAGTAATAGTTGAACAAAATTGTCAGCTTTTAATTATGATTCATATGTAATGATAAACCGGGATACAAATTTTTTTTAAGCTTGAAGTTGTTTTTAAATTCTGTGTCTATTTTTAAACCTTAGCTTACTCAACTCAATCAATTGTTTGCGTTAAAGTGAAGCAGGATTTGAGTATGATAATGCATAATAATAAACAATAGTTTATCCACATTGAAATGGATCAGTTTTACAATATAATAATTTCCATTTATATGGTATACAGACTATATGGTATAGTAACAAGTTAGTTTTAGTATAGTACTTCTTTACAATTGATTTTTATTCAACTGTATCATAGATTGAGAAAATTTATTCATTTACTTTACCTAAGGTAACTAATGTATTTAAATGTATACAATGTCAAAGGTGTTTCACTGAGTATGTTTGGGGCTAATGCATTATACATATGAGTACTAAAGTTTCTATGCATTATAAAAGTTAAGTTGCGATAATTAAAAAAAAAAGTAAACTAAATGTTCCTTCATTTAACATATTGAGTTTTTTCTCGCGCACCAGCTACATATTGCACAAATCTTTGGGGATACTAAGCCCATAAAAAACCTTAAGAACAAGTGAATTAACAGATCAAATAAAGACAGTATGACTGCTATATTGTGTTAAAATTATGTGTCAATAGTTATTGAGTACTTAGTGTACCACATTGTCATGATTGTGGTTATAGGAATGTATTAGATATTGTTGTTTCCTTATTTCATACAAATATCAACACCTAGCTATGTTGCAAAGTTAATATCTTATTATAAGACATGGAATAATAAAATGAAATATTTAAATCGTCATATAACAAGACATTTACAAAAAAGAACTGGTTTTATTAATCGTTAACCTTGAACATCTTCACTTAAGTACACAACTGACAGTAGGTATAAGACCTTTGAACTAATACATATAAATATTTGTCTTAGAAAATTATGTTATGTAATCTACATATCTTTTTTATGTTTATCGCTTAAATTTAAAAAGACTACATTTTATTTTTAGATTCTACATGCAGCAATAGGCTTAGTACCTTCAGGAATTTTTGTAGTTCTTATGCAAGTGTACTCCCGAGTCTTCCTTGTTTTTGGAGCATTGCTAGCGACACATGGAGCTGTTGTCAGCCCTGGTCTCCCAATCTGTATCTTCGCTTGGTCCATCACTGAAATTATACGCTACAGTTATTACGCCCTGAATTTGATCAATGCTGCACCATCAATTTGGTTATTTCTCAGGTAAGTTCCAAAGTTGGACCTAATTAAAATTTTGTGTTTAATATTTTCTATTGATAATAATTTATTCAACGGTTGCTTGAACTCTGTAAGGTATAAGAATACTATACGAAAAATATACAAACTATTAATACAACATAATTGACTGGTTCTATCGCCTAAACGCGATTTTTTACAAGTACATACATGTACAAAACTATTAATATTTATGTGGAAGATATATTTAGATTTGGTACAAGATACAATGCAGAAGGCAGAAAGAGTGTATTACAAATACATCAGTTTAAAACTGTAAAATTATAGATGTTTTTTGACTGGCTACGTTTTAGTGGTGCTTTTGTTGTAACTTAATTCCATGGGTGGCGGTAGCCTCTTACCATCAAGTAATAAAATATTGAATAATGACAATAAGGTCGAAACAAATCGACCATAGCTTTATTTAAATGTACTATCTTCAGTCTCTAAATTGGAATTGAAATGTTTTTTTTTCTTTTACAGGTATTCAACATTTTTACCGCTTTACCCGATCGGAATTACAGGAGAGCTGCTATGCATGTACCATTCTCTCGATGAAGTCTATGAGAAGAAATTGTTCACTTTCTCCATGCCCAATAATTGGAACTTCATATTTAATTACTATTACTTTCTAATCTTCTACATGTTGTTGTACATTCCACTGTTCCCATATCTATTTGGGCACATGCTTAAACAGAGACGCAAGATGCTTGTAAAGAGATGTTAAAAAAATAATGCTTATAAATTAATAGCGTACATGATTATTGTACAAATTATTCAGTAGATGAAAAAATACAGTTGGACTTATTTAAGTTACAAAACTTGACGATACGCTTTGTTTGTGCGATTTAAATTTTTATTCAAGATTTTTGTAAGACTATTCGTTTAATAGCATTCTGCTATGTTAAGAGCTGACGCCAAAAGTGCCTTTTAATGGCACGAAGGAATTTCAGCCACTCTGCCATTAACTTGTGATCATCATATTAAGAAATCATTAATAGATTTGCTTTCCCTTATCGTAAATTATTTCATTTATGTTGGCTTACTGATTGACTATAGTTTACTTTGAAATGTGTAAACCAGCATCGTTTTAGCAGATCTGTAGCCGCATTAAGGCACATTTATACTGATATTTTATATTATATACATGGGTATGTGGTTTTTATTTGGAAATGAACATCCTATCATATTGATGACCTGTTCTAATTAATATATTGTCACAAGATGTAACCGTAAATTTATACAAATATTTGTACGTCTATAAGCAGTTTGTTTACGATTTTTTTGACGGTACTATAAGTTTGTTAAAAGATGCAGATGTTTTCTGTTCTTTCCTCGCTTAGTTTTACTAATGCTTTCGACGTTGTCATGTTTTATTCAATCTGAGACTTCGTGTTTTTTTTTACATTCAGTGTGTTATATTCTTTAGAGTGCTCAAAATACGCTAAACTATATATTTTTTTTTCATATCGCTGTAATACCTCACGACGCTGTGTTATCACCACTTTTTTTTCTCAAGGCTGCAATATTTCTTTGCTGATATGTTTTAATTTTAATGTTTTACTGCGACTGACTAAACCATTATGCATATCTATAATTTATACATATTATTACGACTGTATTTAAATCGGCCATATGGTAATGCTCGAATTTTTAATTTACGTAAAAGTACGGTACCAATATGATGTCATTATCACATGAATGTTGTTGGAAAGCAAGTTAAATCTCATTATATGTTGATTAACTTGACCTTTTGTTAAATTTTAGTTAAACTCACACCTATAGATTGACGGTTTTTTAAAAAAGAAGACAAATTTTATAAACAAAAAAAATATAAGTTTCTATTTCATCTATATTCAGTATGTGTTTGTGTGTTTTTTTAATGATTTTAACTTTTTATACTTTGCCTTTTTGCCTCGTGATATATCCGAACAAAATACTTGACTGCTAATGAAAACACGTAAAAATAGTGCTTTTTATAGTTTATTATAATTCAGAAGTGTTTATACATATAATTAATTATTTCGTTTAAATTTTCGTCATTAACTTTAAGTAACTTGTTTCAGTAGATATAGGCACAATTCTATTTAGCGAACCAATATAGGTAAAGTAAACGAAAAATGTCATAACTTATTTAATGTTTTTGAAGTTTCAAAGAAATATCAAATTCACCTCGTAGCTAATTAAATTTTAAGACACGTATAAATTATAATAAAATCTTCGTTTAAACGGTTTGTATTTGAGGTGCGATTTCTTATTTCTGCCAAAAATGTACACGAACATTATACATATTGACAACCTTATACTTGTTCTTGCGTACTCACAAATTTTCTCCGTATCACTTTTAACCAAAGAATTTCCTATCTTTTCGTTACAGTTACACTGTCCCTCTGGTTATTGTTTAATGGATTTATAATTGTTTCATATAATTTTACGGTATAACATGTTTTGAGATATTTACGTTGTAGTGTAAGTGTTAAACGGTGAAAACGTTTTATACTCTGTTGATTACAGATCAGTAGGAACTCAACATTAATTTATATTTTTAGTTACCGTGGTGGACTCATATATTTATATGAAATAATATGTTAGTATGGGCTATAGTTGGGTACATTTATTTTTTGGGTTTATTTAATAAAAGTGACTATAATTTTTTTCGTGCCTTTTATTTCCTAAATTTAATATATTATCTCCATAAACAGTTGTAAAACCGGTCTGAGTGGCGGAAATTAGGGGCGACTTATGTCCAATAATGTCCCTTCAATGGCAGATAGATAGATAGATAAACAGTTGCAAAAACAAACTTCATGTTTTGTGTATGAAATGTTGCAACGTCTTTGACGATGTGCCTTTCATACGCACAAGACAGAATATAACATTATTTGCATATTTGTCCGTAATGAGCCTATGATCAATAACTGGTTGACAGTATATTAACCGAGGACCGGTCTGAGTGGTGCAAATTAGGGAAGGCCTATGTCCAGCCATGAATCTTTAAAGGTTGATAGATAGATAGATATTAACTTTAGAAGTAAAGAATTTGAATATCGCCTATAGAATGTACATGAAAAATAAAAACATGTAATTTGTCTCCCGTTATTATTTAACCTGATGGTAAGTGGTCACCGTCACCTATATAATGAAGGTATGGTATGAATAACACCAGATGAGTTTCCAATATGTCGCCGGCTTAGCGATTTAAGAAAATGCCACCAATCGTCGACTGTGACGCTAATATGTTCCTCAGATATACAAAACTAGGTACCCAATTGCATAACCTTTCAACGAAACCGTAAAATGATAGCTTCGTGAGAAATATCCTGTGCCGGACTTCACCAGCATGCTTGATCAGCTGATTATTCTGTAGATATCTTAAAGAGTTGCTCGTTCATTTGTTACTCCATCGCCATCGCTAGTAGAGAACTTATCGTTATGGGCCTGTAATTAGGCGGGTTGCTGAAATCACAATTTTTGGAGATTGGACGTACAGGTGATACCTTCCATGAATAAGGAAGTACTTGAGGTACAGCCATAAAACATAGAGCCTGAATGAACATGTTAATATTGGAGTTAATAATAACATAGTAATTATAATGTGCACTTAATATGACTTGGAGAATAATTACACTTACATTGTGAATATTGATAAAAAGTAATGAATATGTGAACGTTAGGTAACGTCTTAATTTTATGGAGAAGAGTGAGTGTCGTTATAAATTATACCTAGATATATAAATAAAACACTCATTTTGGTAAGGAAACAAGTGATTAAAAATAGAAATTAAGATACCTGACTTTTGCAAGTATTGGCTAATTGTCGTAGATAGACGGCCTTATCACTTACAAATTGGGATCAGATTAGCCTGCGTCAATTAATTACAGTTTAAATCATTGAAACACTGGTAGCTAATCGACTGAGGTTTGTAATAACATGATATCTGATTGTTATTATCATTGTTATCTGTAGATGAACGATTTCTATATAACAGATGACCGAATAACAAAGGACTTTTGTCGAACGACAACAACATGAACCAAAAGAAGTCCGTGACTGCCGTCCTAGCGCTGTTACTGGTGTTGGTTGAAGC
This sequence comes from Calpodes ethlius, assembly GCA_018251375.1. Taxonomy (NCBI): domain Eukaryota; kingdom Metazoa; phylum Arthropoda; class Insecta; order Lepidoptera; family Hesperiidae; genus Calpodes; species Calpodes ethlius. The sequence goes on along the minus strand of DWPA01007367.1, from coordinate 3,645 downwards.
CAACACTAGTGTCAACGAGTCGCCTCTGTGAGTAAAACCAAAAAGAAACTACTTAATTCTAGTAATAGTACCTTACAGTGAGTACGTGGGTAGATGTGTAAAAATTCAAAAGACATGTCAAAAGTATTCTTATGACGGAGGGTTATTGAAAGTCAATTACTATTTTAGAGATAAGCCTGCTTGTACCTAAGTTTTACGTAAATCCAGTAGAAATAAGACTTATCTTTAAAAGTCATCCCAACAGTGTCTTACCGCGTCTCGCGGTAGGGATATTTTCTATAAGTAGAGTTTGCTCTTTGTCGAAATTCCATCATAATTCATGCATAATAATTTGAGAACATGATTTGCATGTATCCGATTTATATTCTAGTTTTATATTTTTCTTAATTGTAATTATGGTGTATTATTCGTAATAACTGTACAAAACGTTCAGTACGTAGGTAAATACTTAACTCCTTCCTATTTCATTTGTAACCAATCATTACGAGAAAAAAAAATTAAAGCTCGTCAGTACGTAATTAATTTAGAAATATCAATTAACGGAGAGGAAAAAGTTATAACTGTTTTATTTTATACTATTTATAGTGAAACAAGCTGCAATTTAATTTCGGGTGCAGCGCAAGTACACAAAAAGTTTTCACCAAGCATTTTTTTTTTCGTTGCTTAAAATACATCAATTAATCTGAAGGTGTCTTGAGGTTACTCTGAACTTATTTACTGGGTAAATGATATCTTTTGGAGGACCTGTGTTCTTGATTATATTTTACTTTACCGTATACATTATTATTTTAACAGTGCGAAATGGGACCCGAGTTTAACGGCCAATGTCAATGATTACGTGGACAAAACAATTGATAAACTAATCCCATTAATGATCAATAATGGCCTCGATCCTATGGAGCTACCGGATGTTGAAGAAGGATTTGAAGTCGTAAGTATTGTTGAAGGTATTTTGTTTGAATAAGTAATGTTTATGCAAGTTTATCGCTTGATACTTAACGGAAAAGATTTATTTAAGCTCTTTAAGTTGTAACACATTAAACTTGATCAAATGTATTATACAAGTATGAAATAAATTTATTGTAATAAATATCGATGTGTAGATATTTGGGTGTACTGAAAGGGAGCAGTCGCTCCCCTTGAATATTGTATGCCTTATATGTATATGCCTATAAAAGTTCTTATTTATTATGTGTTCGTTGCTCCGAGAGACAAAAAAGTCTGATTTGAGAAGGCTAGCAGCTGGCTTCGTCCATGGATCTAACTATAACTACATGATCGAACAACTACTACACTTTTATACCACTACAGTGCTATTACGCGATCGAAATATATTTTATACGTCAAATTTTCTTTCAGAGACCGTTGTTGATCACGTACAGCGCCAGACTGAAGATTCACGATGGATCTATGACTGGTTTAACAAACGTAGTGCGCTCAGGGGACCAGATTGTCAAGTACCTTGCTAAAATGCTTCGTGTTCGTGTTCAATTGCAGTTCAATAACCTTGAGGTAAAGTAACAATCACAAAAAACTATGTATGATCTGGTTTCAAATTTCGAATAACTTCAATCATTCATGTTTTTTATGAAGTGAAATATTTCTTTATGCACGTTGAGCAATTATAGAATGGAATCATGTGATCATTACGCATTTTATACGATATTTTTAAAAGTTTGCAAAGCTAAAAAGTTTTCACTCTGTGGTCCTAGGTCTGACATTTTAATCTTGATTAAAGCCTAATTCTAGCTTCTATTGTTTACAGTTCGTATACAGATATTTAGTGAAAGTAATGAACTTGGGGCCAACGGGAGGCATCGTAGGCTCGTTATCCAGTTTCGTAGTGACGACAGACGTGTTGATTGATTTCAACAACGACGAAATTCATCTACAACAATTCACACTTTCCGATATTGGGTAAGATAAGATAGTAACAGCCAATTGGTATCCGAAATAATGGCGTAATAACGAAGACTCGAGAGCTTAGATTAATCTGATATTACTGTTTGCTCAGATTGCTATTAGACTAATGTCCTATCATTATTATTCATTAATTTTAACATTTAGGTGTAAATTAAGATATATATTTCAAAATTTAAGACTGAATATCCACTTAAAATATTTTCTTAGAAATCTCTTCAAAATGAAATAATATTTTACTTGGGTATATACTTTATTATTTACTTATTTTAATAGATATTTATTTTTAATTTCTTACAATAAGAGAGGTGATTTTTATGGTAGGTAATCATGGTAGGTAGTAAGATAGGTCGATGACCAAGTTGTAATGAGAAAATTTCAATCATTTTGAGAATATTACCGAAAATTCACATACGCCTGTTGTTTTTATTTTATAACAAACTGATTTCGAATATGCACACGCTCTTTAAAATTTGAGGTGCACGCATAATTTAAACCTGGGTCTTGCGTGGCAGACCAACAAAACAAACATAATTGCGTCCCAAAAAAATATGTACAAAAACGTTAATTTGAAGACCGCTATTCCAATGCACCTGGGATTAAATTTGATTCCCAGAGAAGCAGATAATTGAACGAGTGAGAGCAGATAATTGAATGAGTTCAAATTTCCTTTCACGTTCTATGTGTGTATTTTTTATCTTTGTATGTTGTCCATAGCATCCATCAACACAGGCAATCCTAGTGTAGGACTATTAGAAGTGTGTAACTTTATATATATTTTTTTATGCTTTATTACTTTTCCAGGCGATTGCGTGTACGTCTCACTGGAAATATTCTATTTGACTGGCTTCTGAACCCTGTGGTTAGAACGTTTACGTTAATCTTTAACAACGTCATCATGAATGTCGTAGAAGCCAACATCCGCTCTGCTATGCAAGGCGCTATAGACGAGATTAACATTAATATCAAGGATTTGATCAGTACTATTGAAGCTTTTAATTAAACTAACCGCTTACTATTGTCATTTGTGGAATTTATTACCTCGACCTACCCTACCTTTCAATAAAAATCTTATAAAGAATAAAACTGTGTATGTCTACATTATTATTCTAATAGACAGTATGATCTTATTATCACTGCTTTAAAACAATGACAGATGAAAAATAAATTCGATTAATAGTTAAAGGTCGGTTTTTTAAATGTATGTTAATTGTGAGCAGGTAAATTAGATTTATGAATCTCTCCGTCGAAGCAGACTTATACTTTGGTCCTAAATTGATACTATTACCGGTACTATTATTGTTTTCTGAACCCTACCTAGCTGGCTAACACCGCCTTGCTTGAGTCAATCTTCGAACGACGTGCCGCGTTCCAGCCGGGACCTTTAGGACCAGTTCAGTCTTCTTTTATGTAATTTTTTTTCGTTATTTGTATTGCGTAGCAAAGTATAGTCACAAGTTATGTTTATGATGTGAGAAGACTGAGATAGTGAGGTAGAGTACTAATTTTATATTCGTTGTGTTGTTTGACAATGTAGTATTTCCATAATAGTACCACTACTCAACAATTCGATCTAGGACTCCGAATTCGTAAAAATCGAATGCAATCTATTATTTTAGAATATGGAACAATACTTAGATCTGGAATCAATGCAGTGTTGTCTAGCAACCATTAACAAGCGAGAACATAAAACTTTTAACATTGGAAATATCTTTTCGTTCCCTT
>DWPA01007366.1:0-10373 GCA_018251375.1 Calpodes ethlius | reverse complement strand
GACGTGTTATTTGTGTTGTCCATGCCACCCGCGACACAGAGAATCCTACTGCGGGGGTATGAATGTGTTAGCGTTTATTTATACCTGTCTCTCTTAAATAATATAACTCATTGGTGAAATGATAGTGCTTCGAGAAAAATATCACTAGGGTTTTCATATTTAACAATATGTCAATATACAAGATACAAGTTAAAAACTTATTCCGTTTAAATTGAATAAAATACATTAGTTTTATTTAGTTACGTAAATTTTATCCGATTTGAAATAAAAATTTTATCTGTGTTTGTAATGTTTTGTATGTCTAACAAAATTGTAACGTTGAAAGTTTAGTGTTAAGTAGTACATAACGAACAAAATAAGCGGTGGTGAAGGCGAACAAAAACCTGACGAATAAAGGAGAGGTCGTAGGACGGACCTCGGATTCGCATAATGCGCTCGCCTGAATGACGATGTCATGTTTATTTGGCTTAAAAACGGAGACAGCATTTTCACACTGTGAAGACATGTTTTCTTGCTGAAAGGCGCAAGACGTTGAGGTTTAAGTCGTAGTTTCTACATGAATATTTTAGTATGGTTTATCAAGGCAATAAGGAAATAAGCGAAGTAATTAATGTTAAATTTGGTATGAAAAACTCGATATGTTCAGAATTTATATAAACGAACTTAACGTCAAACTTATGAAACCCTTCTTTTTGTGTCGGGGGTAATAATATAAATGCAATATTTACTATCAAAACTTGTAATTCAGAAAGCTTGTATTCAAACATAAAACTTATATTGATCTTAAAAATTTAACACAATTAAGTATAAGACGTAAAACTATAACATATATAAGATTCATTGCACGTAACAGCTATATACTTGATATAAGAAAAATACTACTATTTAACTTGAGGAGTGAAATAAAACTAGTCATGATTTCATGTATTGCGGCACGCTTACAGAATCGAGAATGAGCGTCGTCGGTGTAAAGCCGAGCTTTAGCACCGAAATCGGAGGTATGTTTAATTTTAGTGAAAAGAACTTTGGCGCTAAATTAGTTTTCGTTCAATCCTGCGTACGTGATCTGATTGAATAATTACTTTTCCCTTTCAGGGCAGGTCACGGTAGATGTGTATCGTTCGAATCGGGGAGTTTCGTTAAATCGAACTCGAGCTACAACTTACGAAGTGGACCATCAAACTGCAGGAAAAAGGACAAAACAAAATGTATAAAGGAAATTGCTTCCACAAATCCACTCGTATCTTGGACAATAAACGTGGAGCGGTGGGCCACCCTAATAGCAATGAAATCACGAAACCAAAACTGTCTCCCAATCGAATTCCTGCGATATCAGACTTCAACAATCATAAGCTATTGGATTCAATCGCTTATTAGTAAATACCCTACTTACTGTGTAATATAAAGATAATACGGAGAGAATAATTTAGTTCGTATCTTTTTTTTATCTTTTAAATATCATTTAACAGGAAATTACACACATTTTTATTACTGTAGAAAATTGCCTGTCAGAAACACTAAAGTTTGGTGAATGGATAAAGAGTTTAAAGTAGAAAATTTTAATACACTCTTTGCCTGCATTTCCATTTTTTTCAATTATCTTTTTATTGTAAAAAGTTTAGTCGGTGTCCGCGTAGTTCTCTAGTCATAGTATCCACTATGGTTATGTCTCTCTCTCCAACTCTAAGTATTAACATTTTTAGATTCACATCAAAGGTTGACGTGTCAGGTGTACAAGTAGGGAGTACTCACGGTCATACAATTTTTAAAAACTTTTATTTAATTTCGTCTGAGTGTGTTTTCCTGTGTTTGTATGTTGTCCATGGTATCTAAAACACAGGAATCCTAGTGTGTATGAGTGTATAGCGTTATATATTTATATTTAACTGCAAATGTTTGTAAGTTTATTATATTGTTAGTTAATGTTTGTTAGGAGTTTAATCTTGTAAGTTGAATGAGAACTACTTCCTGTCTTACACGGATTAATATTTTACGTATCAGTTACGTTTCTATGAATACCATAAGCGTAAATTGACAATACACTCAGGATTGGCTCCAGACTAGGGAAGTCTTTGTAGGTGAACGGTCACAAATTTTGTTGTTTTAGTGTACCTAACATTAAGAAATAGTGTTTAAAGTTTTTTAATTATTAACTTCAGGTTCTAGTAGGTAATAACGCAATGAAAATCACTGATAGTAAAACCATAGAAGTATTTAAATATTAACATCACGTATTTGTAATAATTAATATGTTCTGCACATAAATATGCAAGAAAAGAAATAAAAATTACATCTATCTGAACCACAATTTACTTCCCTGACTCGTCCTAAAAATTTGTCAGAGGCTATAAAAGCCTAAAATTAAATCGACTCAAAAGCTGTCATCGGTTTGGTTGGATGCTCAAAGTGTCAAAGTTAAATTGAATATTAGAGAGAAATGATCCCTCGCAGTAGAAGTTTTGTTGGTTCGCAGTGAGTAGTTAATCCAATGCCACAATTCGCTTCAAGTTGAATGTTCTAGAACAATTGTCTGTTAGTCGCATTGCTTATTCATTGTTAGACGGAGACTATTTATGTTTTCCGAACAATATAGAGCTTGGCGCTTATAAATAGCAACGTTTAGATTTTGGAGATGCCCTTCTGCCGAATATTTGGGTAAGTTTTCTGTTTATTTATTACTATAACCTTATGCTGCTTAGTTGAACCTTTGCTGAAAAATCTTATAGTATTAAACGTGGAGGTATTGTAGGTGTATATTCACATTTTAAACGTGATAAGTGTCTGGAAAACCGCTTCAATGAAAATATGAAATTGGGTGTATTTTATAAATGAGGGATTCTTTTCAGAAAAAAAGTATTTGTATAATTTTGAAAAATATAAGTGGTGCTATATTATTCAATGAGTATAACACAAGCAATTTAGACGGGCTTTTACCTAATTCATTAGCCGTAATTTCATGTGTTTCTAGACAATATATCACGTTCTTGATAGAATTAGCGCCATCTATGTCAGCTACAAACATTCTTATACGTATGTGGCGAATTAACTCCGAGTGAAGTTCGCTCTATGAAGTTGGTTAATAATAAAATGACAAATAAAAATACGTGCCTATCTTCGACAAGAGATATAACGTTAAAAAAGATACCAAGAATATATTTTTCCCAGAAGACTAGTCAATCAAAATGCTTAGAATTATGGGAGGCTTAGTAGGAGATAACTAAGTCAACCTGATTTTCAAAGTATATTATCTCTTAAAATAATTCTTGTGGACATTTGGCATATTGTATTTTGGGGTACATAATTTAATATTCCGTAAGCATTTTAACGCTCATCATATTGATTTATAATTTAATGGCATAATGAGTTTAGTTGTTAATTTTATGTCAATTATTCTGTTTATATATAGCATATAAACATATTTATACATACATAGTAATAAGGTACTAAAACTATGATTTAATGAATTATTGTGTTGTATACCAGCAAAGAAGGGAGTGTTGAGGGTCAATCAGTAATGTATAACTCATTTCCTTCAATCCACGGAGTGAAAAGTTATACTATATGAACTATGAGTAGATTATAGAATAAAATAGTATGCGTAGGAGTTCCACGTTAAGTTATTGAGCCCTATCAGTTTTTTAATCATTTATACATACTACTTAAGGGTTTTTCTTTCAGTTACATTGCAACTTCTATAATTTATTTTAAACTCTATATAATACTTCTAAAGTGATTATTATGATATATTTCTAAAATAAGCTAATAATCTTTTTGACAATTGACTCTTCCAAAAAAAAAATTAAGCTCAATACGGCAGTCTCATACTCTATACCATTTTAAAGTTAGTACTGAAGATCACTCCTTTTTTCTCTCATGCCGTGGAGAAACCGAAACTATAAGGGTTTCCATGTTAACCAGAAGTTCCAGTATAAAACTTACAGCGCAAATCTGCTTTCCCTTAGATCTGAATATTCAAAAAAGCATTTCTCTCTCTAATTTCCTATTACTTACTATTATTTCTTACAATTATTATCCATTATAACTTAATGACGACGAATGAGTATTATTCGGATTAGGAAACTATTAATACGCTTTCATAATTCTGTATTATATCTTAAGCTGCTCGTAAATCTATTATGCATGAAGTATGATCTATCCTCGTATCGGTCAAACGTGGCATCTGAGCTACTAATAAAAAGCAATGATAAAATGCATTTAATTTTCCCGCATCTCATTAAGCTGCGGCATTTTTAATGATACCTGTATGAGGATGCAAGAGTGATGCATCATTAGAAAGTATCTAGATAATGAATCGGAGTACCGTTATTAAATGTTTAGTCTTTGTGTTCGTATCACTCCAGCTTTATTCAATTTGTTCCCTTTCTTTTTAAGTGAGTACAAACCTACGAGTTAGTGATGTGAATGCGGTGAATTAACTCGATGTGTGATATGTGAATGACACATAGTACCAATATTATAATAATGTATCTATGTCGTATAAGGTTATTGAATAAACGTTGAAACACGCTTGCAGTTTTCTGAGATTTAAGAAAACAAATGAAGTTCATAATAATTTTAGGTAATGATAATTCTATATATTAATACGTGAAGCAAAAACTTTGGATCCCCTTTTACGAAAATTGCGCGGACGGAGTTGTATGAAATTTGGCATACTTATAGTTTAAATGTAGGAGAAGTGCAGAATGCCAATATTATTTAATAATAATGATTATAAAGTACATTAAATCAATAAATAAAACATTACACACACTACCGAGCAATTGATACACACACGGATAACAAGTCACATATACTCTTTTGATTTAGAGTCAATCTGAAGTTTAAAAGATTGAATACTGTCAATGTGAACTAATCCTTTGACATTGTGAATAACGGTCGAATTTCGAGCGCAAAACGGGTTTCTTTTACTATTAATAGTGTCAGATAAATTCCTAGATTTGATTCCCCATCAGGGGAGACATTTTATGATAGGCATATGTAGGTTATGTTGTTTTAGATGTTTTATTTGTGTATGTCCATTATACATGAGAAAAGTCTAGCGTAGCATGTTGAAGTATATATTATTCTCAATAATATAATAATTTTAACTTTTCTAACGAACATGATTCCCGAAACGAGTTACATAAAAGAAAAAACATGCATATTATCCCATTCACATTATAACAAAAGAAGTGCTCCTTAAATACTTAATGGCCGAGATACACAAAGCAGACAACATTAAAATATAATCAGCAACTTGTTCGGAACGCAGACCACGTCTAATTAGGGTCTGAGTCCGCGGGGACACGCGGGCTCATAGCGACCCCCAAGACATTGCAGCTGACTTGACCGCTGAGACTATACTATAAGATATAATAAAATTACTAAAATCATGTGTTCGTTTTTTGAATACGTATTTGGTTTACTTAAACGTGATTGGTTTATATAATCTGTGGTATAAAACATTTGTAGTGGTCTGTTGTTTGAAGAAATATGTGTTATAAATAGCAGTATATAGAAAATTTGGTTTAAAAATATTTACATACTTCTTATAAAAAATATTTATTTTCTATTACAACTCTTTCTGCTCATAATTATACATCCGCAATCAAAGATATATTCAATTCAACTTTACAGAAATTCCTTTAATTTAAGCAAAGGACTATTGAGATTTCACAACAGACTTACAATATCATTTATTCAGCATAGCACAAAATTGGTGAGTCAGGTCAAAGATCGTCTATAAGTTTTGCTTTTTATGGAATGTGTATAGATGGCGCTGGAGTAAAACCTGGGGAAAGTACAGAAAACGTCCACCATTTGCGCTCTAACACATAAACCTCGCAAGGTATTACCGACGTAAAGGAAGGTAACAAGGATCTGACATCGAGGCCGACCTTAAAAGTGACGGGATTACTAACACAATGCCCAGAACAGTGAGACAGGTCTGTATGTCAAACTATTTAGTTTCTTTCGAACTTTGTATCAAGTGCACATCCAATGGGCTTATCTTATACCGGTACCTAATCCGACCTTGTTTGTCTTCTTTAACTTAACAAAATAGACATTATTGTTTTTTGTATCAATATTATCTACTTCGCTTTTAATTAATAAAGTTTTTGGTAAACAATTTGTAAAACTTTTATATAATTTGTATTTCGACGCATATATAAAACTCCCTGGCACTTACCTAGTGAAACATATGTATATATTTGGGTGATATTCATAAGTATGTTCAATATTATTTATTTCTTCAAAATAACTGAATTATCTTTAACTTATTAAATAGACTGATTACAACAATAACGTATCTTACAATAATAAGTTCAATTGTTAATCTTTTAATACGCTTGATGGAGTCGAATAACTTTAACAGTGAGGCATCGTACGGGAAATGATATAATTGAATGCAGTAATACGGGTTACACCTGGTGCACTGTAAGACCGTTTATCACCGCATGCCAATAAAAGCCAGATATTTCTTGTACAATTCATACAGGAAAAAGCCATAGAGTTCGAGTCCCAACAAAATGACAGCAATATTTTTATGGGCAACTATAAAATGTTGACGATGCATGTTCACAATAAAAATTCTATACAAAACTGTAAATTGTCCATTCAATCGTTTTGTTCGCTTAGATCCATAAAAACAATGACATGCAACAGATAACTGTTGTATGTCATGAAATGTTTGTGGCATTTATTTATCAGTAGATATCCCTGACGGCTTGGTAATTGTAAGAGATTGATCGAGGAGGCTTTTCGAATGCGGTCGGGTGTTTGAAGGGCGGACGACGCGACGCTGGTAAAATTTTTTGATAGTTTCTATGTTAAAGAGGGACCGTACAGACGTCGTTTCTAATATATCAGTGATTGAATATAGGAGTGTCACGTGTGGAGTAAAACCTTAAATTTTTAGAATTGACACACGTCTCTTCAAAATTAATCGTTTTAATTTTGCATAATATCTGTATCGTGTAATACACATAAATCAATAATCGTTTTCACATACATTTAATTTTGAATAAAATGAATAAGTATTTTCACTTAATAATACATAATTATAATTACATTTAATAATTTTATGTATGATAAACTTTAAAGACCGATAAGGCTGATAGCAACTGTCCTTTGGGAAAAAAAGAAAACTTACTAATAACAATACTTTAACAACATTTGAACACTTTCCTAAATTGTATCTACTACTATATCAAATATACTATTCTATTTTTAAATACTTGATATAACATTCTAAAGATCTCTTGATATATTCTAAGTATTCTCAACGCCGCGCCGGTAAAGAATCTTCACTTGGAAAATACTCACTTAAAATACTAAAATGAAGTCACAATAAATACAATCCAGTTAGGAAGTAAAAGTTGTGCAATGTTTATTTTTTAAACATTTTAGAACTCTTGGATTTTCTTGACTCTGCCGAAGTGCATTGTAGTGTTCAGGTAAAAAATGTTTAAATAGATTCGTTTTAGGTCTTTAGAAATTGTATTCTCACGAGTGGTCTGGTTGTTACTTTTATCATAAAGCCACTTACGGTAAGGGTGGTTTTCGAATGGTCTGAACATAAGGGCAATCTTCAACATACAATTTAGTAAAAGAAAACTCTTCGTACTTTTTTTATGTTTTTTAACTACAAACACAAATTAGATTGTCAAGAACCTATTTTCAAATGTTGATACGTTATTATCGAATATTTTGAGTTGTGTATGAGTGATCGGGACATTCTTTCGTAGGACGCTCAAATCAAGCAGAAAGGTTTCTGTCTGGCTTGAAGGGTCATCCACCCTTTTCGGAGCTTTGTCAATTTTGTAGCCATTTATAAAGCTGATTAGTAAATAACTTTAATCGTTCGTATTATCAAATTAAATGTTCCTTATGTGTTATTTATTAATGTATTCATATGTAGAATGTTATAGTAGTAAGTTGTAAGCGTAGTTAGCCAAGTTCATTTAAGATATCGAAACGAGAGAATTTCATCCGGTTCTATCTATCTATTAGCCTATAAAAGTCCACTGCTGGACATACATCCGGTTACCAATTGCTAAAATGATTCATAAGAATATAATAAGTATGGACTTAATATACACATTGGAAGGTATTAAGCCATTTAGTTTCACTAAAATAAATAGAAGAAGTCCCCTCTGTTACGAAGATGTACCCATATCACGACTTCTTACCTGAGGAAAATGTAATTACTCATGTGTCGGCCCCCGACTTCCCCTCGCGTTCTAACTATGTTAACTCCTGCAATTATGGATATCGACTTTTGCTTATCTAAGGTCTCAGGCAAGAAATTAGATAAAATGAATGCGGTTTCTTTGAACAAACTTGTAAGAGCTTGTCTCAGTAATTATGAATTATTCTGCAAATAGGAATAGCTTGCACACATGTATATCTGTAAAGTTAGAATACAAATTTAGAACGTTTGGTATACATATTAACAACTGCTCGCGGCTATGTTCAGGTGGATTTCGAAATTGGCGGAATTCTCTCATGGAAATTAGGCAATTTAAAAGATAACATAAAAATAGTTTTTATTACGCATTCCACGGAGGTTCAAAATATTTTAAAATCATTAATGGCCTAGGTATATCTGTAGCATATTGAACCAGGCTGCTCCAGTGTGCATTAATGGAGACATTATATCTTCAATTTGAAGCGAAAATATATATTCACTGTAAAACCTAAATAAGATAGATGTTCCTACATACCATACTAAAAACTGTAAAATATGAAGTTATAGAAGTAGGACAGCTTAAAGGCGAAAATGTAAATCCTCTTTATTCCCGATCTCGTGGAAAGTTACAAAAATCCACTCCTAATACTTGTTTCCATATTGGTGGAAATTTGGTTTCAATATTTCAGCTGTCTAGTTTCAGAGATTGAGCTAGGCGTTGATATGTCAGTCTGATATGATTTCGTTCAGCTTATTGCACGTTCATACGTTGACAACGCGGTGTGTTTTTAGATGTATGCGGTCGACGTTCTACCGACAATGGCCGATGCACGTGAGTTCACGTTGTGAACAGTTTTTTAAATTTTCATACACTTTCTGTTGTCACTGCATTTTAGTTCGTAGGTATACGTCAAAATAATGTCCCGCGAATTTTCCCCGTGAACGTGTTATTTGTGTTGTCCATGCCACCCACGACACAGGGAATCCTACTGCGGGGGTATGAGTGTGTTAGCGTTATTTTATTACATATTAATTTTCATAAATATTTAAAGTATTTTGAAATAAGGTTATAAAAATTTTAAAGGCTTTAGAATCATAATCTTTAAATGTGTTTTGATAACATTGTATATGAATTCTAATGGGTATTCAACTGAAAAAACTTCTTTAGTGTTTGATATCTGTATCGGTTTGTTAACGATTTTTATTAATTATTATATAATAGATAATATTAATTCAGTATCTAAATGATGAGATAAGTAGATATATTCCAGGTCTAAAAGCTATTTCCGAATATATCCATCGAAAGAGAAACGCGAAAAAATCATTTTTCTACAACATTAACGACACGAACGCCTCGTCGCGTGTTGAGATCAAAGCAGCGATGTTTCCAACGATCTCTTTCGTCGCAAAACTCATTATAAGACACTAAATAAGAAGTCGTAAAGCAACCTTTCCTCAGAGCCCATTACGGTATGCCAAATGATATTTTTGTGTCCTTACTCTGAATCGTTTACATGGGGCGCGCGGGTCTCTGCAAACACGACCCGAATTTAATCTTTACCCTGCTTTATCTCCGAGCCAATGAGAAGAAAACTTTATTTTGTGCGTAAACAAGGGTAATCGACTTCTTTTTCCACACAGACGGTTTGGCTCGTCTGATATTGAAAGGTCAGTTTGCGCTGCCCGGAATATGTTAGGAGCTCCGCCACTTGCTTGCTGCGGCCCCAAATTGAATAAAACTGTTCTTACAGTACTACGTGTTTAGGATGAATCAACTCTTGCTGATCCTGTTACGATTATTTTTTTAATTATAAATACTTTTAGGCATTCTGTACTTGTATGAGTATTTAATTGTTTTTTTTTAATTCTGAGTCAAGTAAGCTTACTCCTGTAAGAGGATACGGCAACAAAGTCTAAACTAAAATAAACATGTTTTACTTTTGTTTACTCTTGTTAAAAACTACAGGACAAAGTAAAGATATGTTAGTATTTTTTAGTTGAAGAGATAAAGGTTTATTATTTTTATAACGCCTTTAGTCAAAGTATTTCGATAGTGTGTATTTCGACTCTCGTAAAAGAAGCAATTTTGGATTCAAAATAATTTAAACAATATTTGGTGAACTCAATGATTGCCTTGTATATATATATATCTATATGTATATCAACCTTTGAAGGTCACCGC